>WURS02080411.1:0-10212 GCA_011762765.2 Rhinocypha anisoptera
ATATATATAATAGATATATATATATATAATAGATATATATATAATAGATATATATATAATAGATATATATATAATAGATATATATATCCTTCACCCTTTATGAATTTTTCGGATTTCCCCTAACAGCGTCCTCACCTCTCCTACCATACCTAATACTTCGTTTGCTTTTCTCTCAGTCCATTTTACTTATTTCATTCTTTGCATACCCAAATCCCGGACGACTCATTATAGATTGTAAGCTTATAAATCTCCAAATTCGATATGAGTGTTCTGAGGAATTTCGGTGAACTACTATTTGGAATAACCTTTTTGGAATTTCATTCGAACTGAACCGCATTTCAGTCTTTGCACCTCGCAAAGATTTTGTGCCATCAAAGCGCCGTGAAGGTGTCAGAACCCTTTGCTAAGCTTCTGATAACTTATTTAATTTAAAAATGTAGCTTCGTTTGACGTGAAAATAATTCGAATTCTTTGCTTTGCACTGAATTACTGTTTTCATTTACGGGCATAGTTTAATAATATGGGGGAATTCTTCCTGCAAGGCCTCTCTCTTTCTCTTTATTTGTATACCTCTGTCAAGCAGACGTTTCCACGAGCGCCGCATAAACTTTTTGCGTCTATTTACGGAGCAGCGATGTTTGCGCCAGGGTTTTCAGCCTCTTTCGAGCTGGGTTCGCTGCATGATCCCTGTATCTTGAGGAAAATTGGAGTCGTAAGAATGGGTTTCATAATCCGCTGGAGAATGAGCGTGGGCGCCTGCTGCGTTGTGTTTGGCACATGACTTTGAGAATTTTTAACTTTTAAAACGACCGTGGGGTGGACGATTGCGTTGTGAAACGAAGCCCGAGAACTTCTCGTCCTTCGTTCGACCCCCTCCGTAATGGAGAGGAAGAGCAACGTTTATACCGAGGCCTGTAATGCAGTAGACATTACTACGGCCCAATCCACTTTTGCCGAGTACGATGGCGAACTTGATGAATGCGTCGCCACTTTGCTCATAAGAAAATTTCGGAAATTATCGTCGAAAGATGTGATTCTGGTAAACTTGGTGCATTTTCCTACACAAATATGCATGACTGCCGACCGTTAAAATACATTAAATGTATTTTCTCCAGTTCGTCCCATCGATTTCGCAAGTTGCAGGCCCTTTATCTATGTTTTTCTTCGAGTCCACTTGTCCATTAAGAAGTTCATTCATGTTTTTCTTGATTCGAGGTTTAATTTTACGATTTTGATCGCAATGCAAAGTATACCGTATAGTCGTGAGTAAAGAGTAAGCGTCAAAGGATTGATGGAGGAATTCGGATGGGAATCTCTGACATAACGAAACCTGTTAGAAAAATTTCGATCTGATTTAAGGGAAAAAGTTCACTCGTATTTTATACTCACCATTATAGACAGGGTTTTGCAATCATCGAAATTTTTAGATTCAGGGGTAACTTTATGGAATGTTTTTATTTTGAAATGATAACACAACAAATTGTATCCTTTCAGGCATAACATTATGGAAGTTACTCATAATTAATGGTAAAATGATTCACTATTTGTTAATTCCGGAGTAGAGTTCTATTGTTTACGACTCGAATTTCGACTTTAAACCTAACGATGACGCTTTGACTTCGAATCCGGGGTCGTTACAAATAAAATCTCCTGTTTATCATTACAAAAAAACCGTTTATCAATTTATCATTAACTAGTTATAAAACTAGTTTAGTTTACAGGATACTGGGAGACTTGGAGATCAGAAAATATATAGTTGAAGGCGATCATGAAACGAATATATTCTGGTTCTTTTTGTAAACTGGATGATAAATTGTGTTATTAGTGAAGTTTTTAATTTTTTGCATGTTAATTTAAATTTACCACACATGAGAGCATTGTATTGCTGTGTAATATATAATTTAATAATTGAACATTTTGAACGCATACCCATCGTTACTTAAGTTTACTATATTATTCATTATTTTTGCAAGTAATAGTTTCTACTTGGTAGGCAGATTAGTTATTAATTATCTCGAATGTTACTAACACTCTCATAGTCAGTGTTTAGAGCATTTTTGGTATGGAATCCCCCGTGTCATACCCTAGCGGTGATTGCAGGGTGTCATGTATGTAGTGTACACAATTGAAACACAAGTGCCCATTGAAACCAGATGTGGGAGCGACCGGAATTTTACGAACTGTTTTTAACATGGTCTAATAATGACCTTTTGCGCTCTATTACCGTGACTGGGTGAAATTTTCGCGTGTAACATGTGCCAAAATGCGTTACGATTTTACCACTTGCTCTGGGCTAGTTTTGTCTGAAACAAAGATAATTTTGCACCCAAGGCCAAAAAAAAAAAGATCTAGAAACGTCTGTTGCAAAATTATTAAGGTAATTAATTTCAAAATGAAATAATTTTTAAAAATAAATCATTTTATAATTATCAAATAATGGACAGTGAGTTAGTGAAAGGTATCTATTGTAAGTTCATTCAGATAACGTTCCAAATTGCTTACTTTTCACTCGTAATTATTCATTTTTACGAGTGTAATTTCTTAAATCAATCCTCTGCTGATCCACCTTTTTATTATTATTAAAATATTTAAATGGAAGACCAAATTTGACATAATACTATTAACTATTCCCTGCGTTTTTTATTTTGAGCGTTCAAGGAGACTATGAGGTTAAATGCATATTTTCTTTCGCTATACGAGTAGTCGCAGTCATTATACAGGAGTATCTTGTAACCTCTATCTTGTAAGTAACCTGTGTCTTGAAGTATGGCAGTTGACATGACAGAATGCGTAAATATCATGTGTTATCTCCTCTTCGAACTTAATTGAACAGTGAGTGCAGAGGAAAATATGATGGGTGTGTCCACTTGGACATAGTATCTACATTCCCATAAGTCATTAATCTTTTTAGAAGTTAGCAGGATCAGATTTTATGTAAAGCTACTTTGCAATTGCTCGTACTTAATGTGTGTAATAAATTCGATTTTTCATATCAATTATATCTATTTTTAGTTTAATAATGTTTATCAAAACATTTAATATCTCGCCATGATGATTAATGTTTTAAGAGAAAATTAAAGTCGTCGTTACCCTATTTTTCTCCACGTATTGCGATGTTTTAAAATTATAATCTTTGTAATTAAATACGTTAATGTGCTGTAAGATTTTCTCTAGTAGGCGAACAAGGACATTCAACGTAACACACCCCCCTACCGAAACTGAATTTGTCTCTAACAGGTAGTTTCCGCTTTTCCAGTTTCGCCATTCCGGTCATTTTATTGTTCCCAGTTTCAAGGACTTGTCGAATGCATGACGGCCGTTGTCATCTGTTCGGAACGGATCCGCCTGTGCTGTTGAAATTTGTTATTGTCATAGTTTGACAAAGAAAAATGACTTGGGCGGTGAGGCGACTGAGTTACAATTGAAATTGATTGCAGAAGGACTTGCCTCTAATGTCAATGTGTTCACACCCGACCTCTCCTAACCATGAGTCTTCGTCACCTTTCCTTTTATTCGAAGGAGACCCACCTAAATTTCGGTGAAATGGACAGTTGTTGATGCATCAAAGCATTTCTCACCAGTGTATTCCACCAGAAGGTCTTTTTTTTGTCTCTAACGATCACGGCTTACGCAATTCACAAAGCTGCTTTCTCGATGTCGCCTGCGGTTTCTCCCGGGTAGATCTGTTAGCCTGAGATTCACTTAGCTTGATTCCGTGGGGTCACTCAGATTTTATTACCAAGTAATCAAAGTGGGATGAAATGCGATGAAAAATTCAGTGAAACACGGAATACTTCTCGACGAGTCAAAAAAGGATATTAATAAAGCAATTATAACATTATTTGAAGGAAGAGATGGTGACGGCCGATATACATTGTGGAATTCCATCTGTAAGACATGGAAATAAAACTTTGCAATCCACATATAATATAAAAAGTTAATCAATTGGTCGACATCTTTCACTACAATATAGTATTCCAACGGTTGAATATGTATTCGCTGAAAATTTCTTGTGAACTTTGTCCTGACGATGCTACAGTGTAGTAAAACATCTCGACCAATTAATTAAATTTATATATTATATGTGGATTGCAAAGTTTTATTTCCATGGCCTAATTATTGAAGGTAATAGGCGCATGGGACTTGCTTTTATCGCTTGAAATTTTTAGTGCATCTAAATATTTAAGGAATTTTTCTAAAAATTATCCCTAAATCCTTAGACTCTGCCTTTCCGCCCTACTCTTGGGGTCGTGCTAAAAATTCTGAAATATGTATAATTTATGAAGAATACTTTTTTATAGTTTAAGCATATGAGCAATTAAACGTAACATTTGAAGTGACCAAAGACTGAAAGAATCAGTAATTCAGCAGAAAGATTTTCCTATACTATAAATCATTTGGGTCATGCGTTATTACATCGGAAATCTCTACAGCCCGGTTTTATTTCTGGATTATCTACTTGTCATTCTATGCTGAGCGAATCCTCTTACAGCATCCAGTAAAAAATGAAGTAAACTTCTCCTTTTAACACAAAGAATAGAGTATTGGAGAAAAATGGCGTAATCGACGAGGCGAAGCCAATTTAAAAGGCGTTACAAAAGAAAGCGAATGAAAAAAAAACTCACTGATTGGCCAGGGGTCGCCGAAAAATGCTAAGAGTGAAAGTTAGTCTTTCATTAGACGTGCAAAAAGACGAGGGAAAGAATTCGCTGAAGTTTTGGGTCTCACTGAAGGCCGAAGCGCCTTGAAAACGGCGTTGAGATATTGTGCAAACCCGAATGAACTTCCTTAGAATGCAATTGGCCTGTGCGAACGTTTATCCACGGACCTCCATGTATTTAGTGACCCTGCCGTGGAGTGATGAACTTCGAGCGAAATACCAATCCAAGGGTTTCTACACTGTGTCTCTACACTAGTCTATTCTTGTGCTCTCGTGCTTTGCGTGGCTCTCCTTGTAACGTTATACGCTTTCTAAGGATGCAGTTTCAGGGAACGTGGAATGTTGAGCACCCGACCCGCGTCAGAGACAGGGTGAACCAAGCAGAGCAGGGAGTGGAATAGGCGTTTCTAAATAGTCTCCTCGGGAAAAACGTCGAGGAAATGAAGGTCGAGGGAAAGGTTTGTAGATTTTTCAAACTGGTTTCAATATGCGATGACTTATTTCACAGGACTTACGACCGATTCACGTCACGTGTCTCAGTGAGCTTGGTGGTCTGGGGTTGTAAGGAATGCTAAAAGAGACAGGGACTAACATCGTCCTTGAGAAAAACTTCTAGGTCAATGACGATGAACCAGTTATAGCACGCGAGCGGAAATAGAAGTGGCCAAAAAGACTCCCATCTAAATTTGAATCCTTACTACCTCCTGTTGGAAAACATAATCCACACTAAACCGAAGCGAGCGAGTTTTAGCGAGAGTGGGAATTCGGTTGTAAGCTTTATTAAGTGAAGTTAAATATTTTAAGTTTCATAAATACCATTATATTTTTAATGCGGATTTCCTTTAAGCTCGTTCATTTCTTGTGGTTTAATGTTTCCAGGGGAGAGGAAAGAAAAGAACATAATTAACTTTGCTGAACAACCTCAAGAGAGAAAGTTAAATACGAACACATTTTACTATGAGTTTATGGTATTATGTTTTAATTGTTTCCTTGCTGCATTTTAAGTTTCTCTCTTCAGTATTATTCGTATTTCATGTCGTTTCTATTTTATAAATTAGTATACATAACTAACATTGCAGGCAGTTTTTCGTTTTCACTAATAGGGTTTTTTATGAGAAAGTAACCTATGTAAGTTGGAGTCTATTGTAAAGCGAAAGTATTATTAATCTTTAATTTTTCTATGCAAGGTTTTGTTCTTAGTGGTTAATTGATATTTGAGGTTTTCACATGGAATTTATCAATGGGTCAGTCTTTCGTTGACTTAGTTAGTAGCCCACGAATCTAATTGGCTCTCTGATATATAGTAAAAGCAACAAGGTGTATAAAAATAATTTTAAAATATGTACATAACTTGTAGGATTAATTATTTAATCAAACATGTAACTATAAGACTTTGAAAATGCATTAGTAAGGTGGCTAACAAATGTGAGATAGAAGAATGGTGTCATATTGAATTAAATTTAGACCGTTACATTCCAATTTTCGTTAAACTGGTTTCCCTGTAAAAATTCCAGAAATACTAAAAAGTCTTATATTATATAATTTGAAAAGAACCAAATTAATGTAAAGCAATAGAATAAAATTTTTCAAGTTCTTATATTTATACTAAAAGCTTGTGTTTGTCTATGGAATAATTTTTATAACTTTTAATTTAATATTCAAAGTTAAAATATGCCTTTGACTGCAATTTTTTTGTTAAATTTTTCCATAATAACTTGATTTCGTGGCCACGCTGTCATTAACATCTCTAAAACGTTCTTACGGAATGACAACAGTTAAACTGAAATGATTCCGTTTCATCTCAAAGGGCGCCAACATGACGAATGTGTAAAATAATATATTTGGATAT
Source organism: Rhinocypha anisoptera (assembly GCA_011762765.2). Classification (NCBI taxonomy): domain Eukaryota; kingdom Metazoa; phylum Arthropoda; class Insecta; order Odonata; family Chlorocyphidae; genus Rhinocypha; species Rhinocypha anisoptera. The sequence goes on from WURS02080411.1 coordinate 6,510, forward strand.
TACCAGGGGATAAAATTCGGTGGATTTATCTCAGTTTTACGGTCGAAATGAAAGTAGAATCCGGTACAAAGGGAATCCGGGAGAAGAGAGATATGAGCTTTCAATTCCCCTACTATGCGTTCAATGTTTCGCCTGGTGAGTTCAAAACCAACAAGGGAGACACCACTTCGACGAAATATTTCTAATCAGAGTAGTAGTAGTAGTGCCTTTTATGAAGCAATGTGAAAATGATTTCTATCATAAAATTCACTGAGGAGGTCTCAACTTGGTGGGATTCCATGATAAACAATATTAACCTCGGTACTTTGTATATTTCCGAAAAGTTAAAGAGAAGACGACCGGGTTCGAAGAAAATCATCACCATATGATGACGATTATCGTCGAAACCGGTCGTGCTGTGTTTAATTTTGTGGAAATATGCAAATTATTTATGTTAATATTGTTTATTTCTGTCATCTTGAACTTGTGAGACGCCAGTTCCTCATGGAAAGGGCGAGTTCGTTAAAACGTTTTCCCGAGGAAGGTGAGTTCGGCGAACCGTTTTCGAGCATGGCGCGTTGGTAAAGTTGCGGTTCCACACAGGAATCCGAACGTAAGACCATTTGGAAAGACGATGCGTTCGTGAATGCTACGCACCCCTATATGATTTCGGTCTCGAGTGTTATTTGGATGGAGTAACCGGCGTCCTGTTCGGGCCAGGGTTGATATGGCTCTCGATTCGGCGAGGATCTAGGGCTTGAGATTCACACGTCTAGCCACCCCGGGATGAATCGTGGGCTTCCTCGACCTATCTCAAGCTACGTATTTCCCCCGAGTGACATGAAGGGATTCCAAGGCGAAGAGTAGCTCAGGGCTGAGCGGATACGACCGCGTATTTGAGTGGGGGAAGAAGGGTGCACCGGGTGTAAACTGGTAGGATCTACTGTTTGGTGAAAAAAGCCCTTTTGGTCGGGGTACGGATTAGCCATTCGCGTAACACCAGTCCACGTGAGAGAAGGCGGGTAGCAATCGGAGGGTGTGAACGGGAGAGGGGAAGATGTGTAAGGGATGAACGATGGCTTAAATGGATATCTATGTTTCCATTGCCCCACCCGTCGGTAATGAATAGCAAAATAAAATGAAGAGGATCCAAAACGAAGTCGTACAAAATGACTTAAGGCACGCAGAAATGTCAAATGAACACAAATATTATTTCTTTGTGCTTATTTGCGTCAAAGTGGAATTGCGATTGCGAATATTTGCGATTGGCGGAATTAGTGGGGCAGATCGGGCAGGCATTTTCTTACGTCTACCGCGTAACAAGACAGATGTCGAAGAGGATGAAGGAATAAAGTGAGAGGGAGTAAAGGTGGGAAAGATTGGTTGAAAAAGAGGATACGTTTACACTAAGCGGGGAGGCGGACGTGTTCCATCCCATTCGGAGTGATGTATTTGTCTATTTCTTGATTAAGATTGGTTAGACATTTATAAATCTAGCTCGTAACGGGTTTTCGACGAAGTCAGCGCAAAGTATCTTTGTCATCGCACCCATATATTCCCTTCTCTTTCCCCTCCTGTCTCCCATGCCCTTCCACTAGATGGATTTTCCCCACGCGTCGCTTCTCAGCCGTCGGACTTCGCTCGCCGATCGTTTTTTTTTGCTTCCACTTTTAGCCGGCACCTTCGACCGTCCTGCAGGAGCCGTGCGATCAGCTTTATTATTGTGGTTGCCCCACTTTTCTCCTCCGGGCAAGGTTAGTTTTGGGGCGAGACCAGGGAGTTTCTATTTCGACGGTGAACTTGTTTAAAGTGTTAATGATGCATGCGAATGGCACGGGTCTCGTGCTGCCGAGTAGCCTCCCTCCAAGCACCGGAGAATGCTTCGGCCTTGCGCACTAAGATTCTAGGGTGGTGCGGGTGTATTTCTGTAATAGGTTTTAGCACGAGGGCATGTCACATTCGATTCCACGGTCTCCACGGATTGAATTGCTGGAGGAATGACCACGTTTGGTCCAAACTATGTAATTCATCTATCCTGTGAGGATGAAAGATAGTAGTTAGCACAATTGGAAGACTTTTGGTGACTAGTTTGACTCTTCCTATGAAAAAATTAATCTCAAGGTTAGGTATGTAATCATTTTGGTTTAACTTTCTTCCCCTGCTATGTTTATGGTTATATATTATTTACATGATATGGAGTTTTTAATGCTTTCATTTGTTCCTCTTAATTAGGGAGTAGTTAAATTTGGCGCTTAAAATATTCCAACGGAAGTAGCACAAGTTTAATAAAAAGTGGTTTAGACTAGTGTTGCTTTCGGTCTTTCATTTACGTTCTTCACTGAAATATTACGCTTTTGTTCATATGGATGTGTTAAGAAGTCTGTCAAATGTAGAGGAATAGCTTAATCCAAAAAGGCGATGGATTATCTTTAAAGATGTTTTTCTTTATCAGCTGTACTATGGCAGCGGTTATAACCACCAGGAGTGTCCCCTTAGTATCTAGTTTTGTTTGGTTGAGATTCTTTCATTCGTTCATAGATTCACAATTTTATAGGGAACAGAAAGTGGGTCACAATGACCTCTAATTCCATTTCTGATCACCGATATGGACATGTTTGCCAATACATGAAGGGAGAAAGAAAACTATAGAATGAAGTACGTATTATTTTCTGGGTTTTTGTCTTGAAATGTTTTTGTTTTTACAATGACAAAAGTTGTTCAGTTATATAAATATACTTTTAAGATACCTTTAAGTTTTGTACTAGTTGTCACTTTTGGGCATCGGTATTCGTCAATGTGAGAGCATTTTGAAAAGTTTTTCCTCGGGTCAATGCGATGAAAGTTATCCTTCATAGATCGAAAAATAGTTAAGGAACACTTTATCTTCATTGGTGAGGGCGATAAGATTAGCGACAACGCCATCCGGTTGTAACTGGATTTGACCCCGTCCAGGCCTTTCTCTTGAGTGTCTCGGCTGAATCTATGCCGTGTTTCGCAGGGGAACTCAGCCAACTGGACGCATGACGTGATTCAAATTGAGCAGCATGAACATTCTGCGTGGACGAGAGAAAAATCTAAATATCGGAAAATGAGCTTGATCCGATTGCCACTTGGAGATGACGGATGATTTATGGCCGCTCGTTACACCTGAGATCCGATGAAATGACGTTCAGAAGCCTGATCGTCACGTGTTTACTCAACAATCGACCGAAATTCACTTCTTATGAGCCATAATTGCGTTATTACTTCGGTAGATTCCTGCCGGAGGGCTTTCCCCCTCTCTCCATCTCAACACGAATCTCATTAACATGTCTTTCAATGGCCATTCCGTCTCAATGGCCTTAGGTAATTGAGTTCCTGTGGAATGGGAGCGCATCTACAATTTGAGATAATTAGCGCTTGTGCGAAGGTGCGGGAGAGGAGGTGTGTAACGCGTTGAGTCTTGCTTTTTACGCTCACTTTATGGGCAGGAATCCGAAATGGAAGTGAATTCAGTAGAAAACGGGCGCGTTAATTGCAGCTCCTTTTTAGGTAATGTGCAGTAAAGTGAAAGGGAACCGAGAGACGTATCCTCCGGTGCATATCACGTGTGGCATATATTGAAGCGAGATGGCTTTCCCTAGTATCCATCATAGTGTTCTTTTTATAGATAATATTATTAAGGGAAAGTCATTATGTTAGTTAATAAAATAGAAACTTTCATATATTTATATAAAGTCTAAGG
>WURS02080422.1:0-10212 GCA_011762765.2 Rhinocypha anisoptera
CCCCAGGACAAGTGTTTCCCAAAGATTTACTCGTTCTGACCCTAGCCTCTTTCACATTCCTCATGCCCGTACCAACCATTATCTAAACTCCTTCCTTATTACTGCTTATAAATTTTGGAACTCACTACCCCTTCGAATTAAATCATCATCTTCTCTCGAACAATTTATTTAAGTCCAGATTGTTTCATTATTTAATAAATCTACACTAAACTGTTGTTAACATGTCTTTATTGTCTTTATGTCTGTATGTTAATATGTTATAAAGTTTATCTTTATGGTTTAAACACTGTTGAATTAATTTATGTACCATGTTTGAGCAGAATGTCCAATTTTTGTGGAATGTCACTTGCTCTTATGGGTTACCCCAGAGCATGAATAAACTTATTCGTTCGTTCGTCACATTGGCCTGCACAGATGTCTTTCAGTAGGTTGTGACATTCTGGCAAGGCTTACTTTCATTTACCTTCCCTCTTAAAACTCACCTAACTCCTGGATGTTTCACAACACGACAATTGACCTCCTCACCCATCAGTGCCTGATTAGTGTTTAACCAACGCCAAAGTTTCTTCAGACCTTCATCCTCTGCCACCAAATCAGCATTTTGCCACAGGTCTTGCTGAATGTGGAGATAAAAATGCATATGACATATTTCACATTTCATGCATGGGGCAAAGTTTTAATAGGCCAGTAAAAGTAAAATATTACATATCAGATGATCTCATTATTGATTAGGTATTAGGAAAAAATGAATGACAATGATTTGTCTGATTTATTTCAGCACTAGTGCTCCCTGTAGCTCCATTTATATCTAACAACATGATACAATGGACTGTTAAAAACAATTTTTTTCCGTACTACTGTAAGATGGCACTGAATTCATATATATTTTTACATATTGTGATCTTTGACAATAGAAATTACAGCTAAAGTATTTTGAACTGCTTACAGAATTTAAGAAGGTATTCATCAGAAAGGTGAACAAGGTTAATGAAGGTACATATTAAAGAAGATTGGAGTAGACAAGAGGGATGAATATCTTATTTGAAACCTGTTCATGATCCAGAATTATCACAAGGATCGTAGATGAAGCTGGGTAACATTGGGAAGTTTTTTCTTCATTACCTTTACTGTTTCACGTAATGCATGGAGAGGAGGAAGAATGGTAAGGAATTAAAGTCAAAAGAGAGCTGTCAATGTTCTTACTGAATGTATTACTGGAGTATTGTTAGAGTTACAGGTTAATATTATAAGTCAAAACAAAATAAGAGATAAGGAAAGCAGGAGCATCAATAGGAAATTAAAGTTTGCTTAATATCAAAGTAGGATAGCATGGATTAGAACAAGTGGGACACATAGCTAACATGCAACTAAAGGAAAGGGGAGGCCACCGATGTCTTTCTTAGGTAAAGTGGTGGAGACAGGGAAAAGAGAAAAAAATCAAGACTACAAAGCAGCATTTCTCGATTGAATTGTAAGAAATTTGGCCAGTTGCTTAATTAGGTTACACTTGGTGAAACAGGATGACAATACTACATATAAGAGAATTAGATGTAGTAATAGAATACTACATCAGAGAGAATAGCAGAGAGCTGTATGATGTGGTAGCAGCAACAAAGCCATTGGCATTAGAAAATGAATTCCTGGAAACATTTGTGACATAATCAGGTTTTTTATTCATAATTATTATGATTTTTTCAAGATAGAAGCTTTTCATGTAAATATGGGAGAGAAGTTTTTACAGCCAACATAAAATTTAAAAGAAATTTCTTTAAAAAGTTTTGTTCTTGTATAAGATAATCTTGGCAATTGAAGATCCTACATTTATTCAGAATGAGATTTATTAAAGCAATAGAAAATACTTTGAGTATATCATTTAGGAAATTAAAACTTTTACTCTCAACAAGTAAAATACTGAGTTTTAAGATAAAACTGAATATTATGAAGTTAAGTGGAATTGAAATCAAACCCGTAATTACCTTGAGACCATAATCATTGAGGGCTCTTTCTTTAATCTTAACGGATATATCATCCAAGCAGGCATATGCTGGATCTGTCTCATTCATGTAGCGCAAGGTCTGCCGGCCGTAAGTCCATATGAGTTTTGAAGATGGTGACCAATTCAGAGTTATTCTCTCGATGACTGTGTAATCAGATATTTTGCCTGAAAAACAAAATTCATAAATTCCATACTGGAGTTGATACTGATGGGATGTGCAAATTACTGTAAATGTTTCTAATGACTTTAATATCTGAGAGCTTCAATTTATCTCTTGTGACAAGGAGACTCAGTGCTTCACAAAAGTCAGGAATTTTGACTATATTTTAAACCGCAAGTAAATCTGAATGACTACAGAAAACTCTTACATAAAAGTAATACTGTTCATGCTTCTATAAAGGGAAAAATGAAAATAACAAAACACTGGCGACACATTGGAGAGAACTTCCATGGAGAAGAGAAAAAGCAAAAATTACATTAAATATTATAGCAGTATAGTTATGATAAAGAAAGAGATGACCGAAGAGAAGTCATTTGATTGACCAATCCAGTCTTTAGGAAGTGACACACTAACTCAATCACCATGCCCATTATGCACTGATACACCCCAATGTGAGAGATTTAAACTTAGATACGTATCTGAATTTGGCTACCTGTAATCAAGGCCCTATAGAAAAGAGAGAAAAGTATTGGAGATACAGGTTGAGAAATGAAACACTCTTGACATAAACTTTTGAGAATGGCAATAGAAAATTGCCGTAAATGACCAAATGTAGCCCCCTTCCGAATATATGCACCCCCAACTTACAAGTCTAACTTTTGGAAAAAATTAACATCTACTAATAGCTGCTTATTTTTCAGATAAATCACAATTTTTCTGTCAAAAATACAATGTGTACCTGAATTAAGTACTAATGAGTTTAACTTTAATTTTTAAAATATCTTAAAACTGTAATTTATGTTCAGTATTTACCTTTGCTGTAACTCCAATTTATACTAAAGTAACCCATTCTCAATTAATTTTAGTTTTTTTTTAAATAAAAAGGGTAGTTACATAAATGCATAGGGCAACATCTCTAAGAAAACCTACGAAATGGACTTTATATGACACCTATTGAGTAGTTTTTGATAGATGGGTAAATTGGTAGTACAGTAATAATGGCTGATTTCGATAAATGTGGTAAGATTTTGTAATGCATCATAATTTAATGCTATATGTTTGGAAATTTATAACTATTTTCACTGCAAAGAGATCATCTATGAACATAATATTCAATAATTGCAAATAAATTAGCTTCATTATAATTCAGAGAACAATTTTTTTAAAACAATAAGTAAATTACTTCTCAGAGAACAGTATAAGTGGTGAATTTCAAATTATCTTTATCAAAGTATATAGTCAGGAACCATGCATATCTGAAGGCAAAGTATAAATTGTATTCAGAAACAAAATTTGAATACAGGACAGACATTAAACATTAACCAATATTAGAGAACTTCTGAAGTTTAGCACATTAAAGGAAAGGAAAGTTTAGCACACTAAAATATATAGTGACATACCAGACAAGCGAATTCGAATGAAAAAAAACAGATTCATCTGCAAACTTCATTTTGAAAAATTATATTATCTTAAAAAAATTAGTGATATTTGTCTGCACTTTTAAATACTCCAGTTTCGAGTGAATTATATTTTCAATCTTATTCAATTTCTCTTGAAAATTGTCACCAATTTCTAAATTAAATTGAAATGATGCAAAGTATTCAAGGCTTGGAGGAGGTCTTCTTTTCTTTCTGAGTTAGGTATACCCACATAACTTCCAAATTCTTCATTGTCACTGTGTATTTCATGACTAAAGCCTGGTACTGGCTCCAAAGGATCTCCTTCAGTTTGTTTGACTATGAGATGTTGTCAGGGCATCATCATCAATTGCTAAATATTCTTTTATACTTGACATCTGTGGTGAACACAAATTATTTAAATATAATGCAAAATCACTGGCTAAGCCAAGTTTAAAAATTGTCTTTGTTCTTCTTCAATGAGATTTATTCGGTTTTCTGTTGCAGGATTGGTTCATTCAAAGGAATATTTGCTCCATGACATGTGAAGAACTCACAGATTCTTTCCTCTAATTCCTCAAACTTGGCTCCCTCTCAGGTTTTCCTCTGTAAAGGTTTCCTTGAATTTACTGCCGTTTCAGGTTCCTTCCTACCTTTTAGAATGGTGGAAAGAGTTGATACCGGTATATTGAAGTGGTCTGCCACTTCTGACAAGTTCTTTTGTTTCTTGTCATATTCTTCAATCATCTTGTTTTTCTGCAATAGAAATGACCCTTCTCCGTTTAGGTTGAGGTGCAGTATCTATTTTGTCCTTGTTTTGTTGTCCAATTATCAGAAAATTAAATACAAATACGAGAAAATTCTTCCTCTTTGTCCTCCTCCAACTCTTACACCTATAGACAGCCTCAGACCACTGTACATATACTGAAGTACAGAGGATGAAATGAGTCCCTCTTTCCCTCTCTGGCAGCAGCAGCAGCTAAATGTCACAACCCACGATCGCCAGGGCAATCACTCAGTGGACCAGGGCTAATCATAATTTTATTGTTGCATTTTTTGCCTCATCATCATGTTTCTGTCGCAGCGAAAGTATTTTTTCATTGTCATCAGTTAGATCATAGATTTTCCCCTCTCTGAGTTTCAACTAATCCCTTCTCTTGCTTGTCAATGAAAATAGGACCTGAAAAGGGGACCTCCTGTTGCTTGGCAGTCTCTCCCTCCCGGTCTGACCTTCAACTAATACTTTTTCCTGAATTGCCTACAAGTCTAGCTCACCACTCCATATGTTCTTTTATTCGGATCGATCGGCTATAAGGAAGAAATAGCACCAGAAAATGATAGACTGGAGCACACATTCCAAGATAAGTTGTTCAGTCATTCCCCAGGAAGTCGGTGGCATAAAATCAGTCTCCTCTCATAAAATCACCACAAAGTCAATAATAAAGTCTTCCTTACAATGTAGATTCGTGAGGCATGACAATTAAAAGCGTGTTTGAATCCTGCGAGTTATGCAATCCGAGGTGCAACCACTGCAAAATCTACTCGCTATTGCGATAGTGCAGATGTGATCACTCGTAATAACCCGCGGAACTCCATTTTTTTTAACACGTGGACCAACCAACATGAAACAATCACTCACTAAAGCGATACCCTCGTTATAAGCCATACTCGCTATAGTGGACTTCTACTGTACTTTAATCGATGACTGCCATTAAAATCAACGTGAATATTCCCGATTTGTAGTATTGTCATTAAGTTCTGCGATTTTGTTTCGTAAAACAAAAGGCTACTTCCCCTGGGGACCAAAAAGGCTTTTCGTAAAATCTTTATATCGAATTTACATAGTATCAAATAATAACTCCATAAGAATAGATAGAGGGACCATCAGGACCTCTTCATAACTTGAGTAAAATGGGAATACATAAAATCACGATTCTACTGTAGTAGTATTTTTGTTTATAGGGTGCCTCGAAGGCTATGGTCATTTTTCACCTCTTCAAATCGTAGAAACACTCAACATCCATGCTCTGGGCAGGACTCGAACCCACCACCTTTGGATTAGCTGGCGGGCACGTAGGCTAACGCAGCTGATCAGTAAATTTGATGTTTTTAGGCAAGAAAAATTTTTAAAAATTCATTTCCCTTACTTGCACTTATCTACACTACATACTTCATTCACAGTATTGCTCTTATCCTGTGCGACTGCGGAAGATTCATGTATGTGTGTGCGTTGTTTTTTTATTATTATTTTTCGCTATATGTAGTAGGGTTTTCAGGTATTTCAGGTAAAAAAAAGGGATTTCGCTTCATCACATCAGCGGTGAATCACAAAATGTCAGCTGCAAAGCAGTGGAAGATTGGGTCCCATACCTTAAATCGATCATGGAAAGATATAAGGCAAAGGTAATTTATTTATGAAGGAAAATGTTCTGAAAATTTTTGAAGAAGAATCATAGAAAAGGTCATACCTTTTCTATGATTGTTCATGAAACGTTGCAAATGATACTATCAATGCTTGACATAAATTAGTTACTTGTGTGTGAGTTTTGGTGACAATATTTTAAATTATTTAAAAATGAAACCATCTATTTTCAATGCTTTTGTAGATCGATTGATACAACTACTTCATTGCTCATTTTTGCCCACTTTTGGTTCTGCTATAAATGCCAAAAGAGGTGAATTTAAATGACCGTCAGCTGTAACGAGTATGCGTTATAACGAGAGATTTTTCGTCATTTATCAGCTTTTGTTATAGTGGACTTCTGCTGTATATAAGTGTATGTATCCGAGTTTTCATCAAAAAAGGTGGGCTCATATTCGGTCATTTGCACACAATTATATTATTATTATTTACAGTAGAGAATGGTTTTTATTTTTAAACTTCTCATTTTCAATATTATCCATTATAGCACAGAAGGCACACATTTATTTGCTGATATTAGTGAATTTTATTCTTGGTTTGGATGATTTTGCAACCAACTCACCTCTGGCTGTTATTGCAAGCAGCCTGTTCTCATGACTTGGATGCCACGAGAATGATGCTAATACTGCTAGAGGCTCTGGGTTGATATTTCTCTCAATCGCAATAGCTGGCTCTGGGCCATCAGAGCTACCAACTATGGCATGTTGTATATCATAAAGGTAGAGGTAAGAACTGTCCCTTGTCAAGGAGCCAAGCAGGTTGCGCCTTAGAATGGAACAGAGTCATTAAAATTATGGCCAAGATGAGAAATTAGCACAGGATAACATAGTTATACTACTTTAGAAATACCTAAATAAGCAAAGTAAAGAAATCATAATTGTCACATTCATGGAAGGAGTAGACTCACAAAAAAGCATAAAAAGCTCTTCAATAATCAGTTTACCATGAAAGCTAACCCTTCAAAATATCATATCACTAACAACAGGATACACATCTCCAGCCTTTTTCTTTTCCCAACTTCTCACAATGAATTAGTGAATATTGCACCTTCATCCAAGAACACCGGGTCATCAGGTATTCATGAAATACTCTCTCCTGTCATTAAAGCATCCAACCATATGGTTGTAAAACCACTAGTGAATAATTAACATATCACTGTCTGAAGGTACCTTCCCCACTAAATTGAAGTTTGCCTTTGTCACTCCCATCCCTAAAAAGGGTGCACTCAACATCTCTGACAATTACCATCCCATCTCTGTAGTTTCTGTGTTCTCAAAAAAATGCCACAGAATACAAATTTTCTTGAGTATAACCAGTTAATTCAACAAACTCAGCATGGCTTTAGAAAATAGAGATCCACCACTACTTCAATCTTCCAACTCATTAATGAGCTGAACTCATGTTTCAATGAGAAACAGCTTTATTTGGGTATCTTCTATGATCTCACAAAAGCTTTTGACAGCATCAACCACAATTTTTGTCAGGCAAACTCAGAAGTCTGGTTATTGTAGGTAATCCCCATAACTGGATTATGTCCTACCTCACTGGAAGAACACAGATAGTTCATCGTTCCGCAACTGGTATTATCTCAGCCAAATTTACTCTCTCAGAAATCAAAAGTGGTGTCTCACAAGGATCAGTCCTGGGTCCTTTACTCTTTGTCATCTTCATGAATGATCTGTCCTTTTCTATGGCTAACTGAAAACCACTCCTCTATGCAGATGACACTTCCTGTCTAATATCTGCTGCCAAGTTATCAACCCTTATGAAATCAGGTTGCCCTTCAGTTGAGGACATGAACATTTGGTGTGCTAATAATAATTTACAATTAAATATTACTAAAACCACATATCTGCTCTTTCACACAAAAAATGCTCAGCTAACTTTGAGCACTTTACCTTAAATGGACTTGGCATAAAACACCTTGAAATGACTAACTTCTTGAGTTTCACCATAAGTGATGATTTATCATGGCAAGAGCACATTGGATTTCAAGAACTATATCACTCTTAAAAAAAGCCTGCAATTGACAAGTACCTTGCAAGCTCAAACAGTATCATTAAAGATACATGGAAGGTTATAAAACAGTACAACCAATCCTCCAATTATACCCCTGATTGCAATATCAATTTTTATGGCAAAGCTGAAGTGGATCCTCAAACTATTGCTGAATACTTCAATTCTCAATTTTGTAATTTTTCTCCTAGTTGTAGTAGTTCCTCTTTTATCATTCTCAAGACAGGACCTCTCCCCACTCATTTTTCTTATTTCCTACTGCTCCATCTGAAATTATAAGTGTTATCAAATCCCTTCATAATTCCTCCTCAACAGGACCAGATGGTATCCCCTTATCTGTAGTTTCCACTTCTTTCCAAGTGGTAGCTTTACCACTTACTGATATTACTCGTATCAGCCTATCCTTTTCTTCCGGTACTTTCCCCTCTGCCCTAAAGCAAGCCAAAGTAATACCCATTCCAAAAAAGGGGACTCCCACTGAATCTAGTGATTACAGACCAATTGCTGTCCTGACAATTTTCTCCAAAATTATTGAAAAATTGTTTCTTCAGAGATGAAGTCAGTACCAGCAGTCACTTAATCTTATTTCTAACTCTCAACATGGCTTCTGAGAAGGTAGATCAAAAACACAGCAATTGTTCAGTACCTAAACTTGATATTCCAAAGTATTAATCAAAATCAAGTATTGCGGGCCTCGATGGCAGCTGGGTAATGTCTTCGTCTGCCAATTCAGAGTTCCCGGGTTCGAATCCTTGCTAGGTGGTTTTTATTCTCCACCTAGGGGGCATGGATGTGTGTGTGCCTCGCCCGTGTTATCTTCGAAGTTATGTGTATTGCGCCACCGTAATTGGCTTCATGCTGTGTGTGTGTGTGTGTGGGCAACTGATTGACAAGAAAAACACCATGCTCTCAGTGTTTCTTATGATCTCAAAAATGCATTCAACAGTGTAATACATCACATCCTGAGGTCTAAACTAGAAAGTATGGGCATTACTGGAAACCCCCTTAACTGGATCACATCCTTTCTTAGTAATAGATCCGAATTTGTGTGTTATACCCATCACTCCACTGCTGGTATGGTACAAGCAATCTCAAGCCCATTGGAGGTTGAAGTTGGTGTTCCGCAGGGGTCCATTCTTGGTCTGCTATTGTTACTCTTTTTTATTAATGAGCTTCCCCAGCGCTTTACCAAAGTTCTACCACTATGTATGCAGATGACACTATGAACTTAATGACTGCTAGTAATACTTTAGATTTGCTTGAATGTGCCATGACACCAACTCACAAAATGTTTCAATGGTGTCACTTGAATGATGCATATTGACTTGAATGATGCCAAAACACAATATATATTTATTTTCACATCAAGAGTCCTAAAGAATTACTTTTTGGTCAACTTCTCAATACATCCCCTTTGATGAAATGCCTTGGCAACCATCTTTCAAATACCCTTGATTGGTTACCACATGTTCGGCACTGGTTAAGAAGCTTTATATAGGTATTTTTATGATCGGAAAGCTTACTAACTTAGTGTCAATCTCAACACCTAAAAGTTTATTATACCAAAGTACATGTTCATGTGTAATATGGCATATTGAGATGGGGTAATACCTCTGTTCCCATGAAAGCATTTTCACTTCAGAAGCAAGCAGGCAAAGCTGTCAGGTACCAATTTGCACCCCAGGAAAAACACACTTTATATCTCTTGGTATCCTAACAGTCCCTTCTATATTATTTTCCTGTACTTTATTTGTAAAAAACAATCCTCACCTCTTCCCAATCAACTTCTGTCTCCACAGTCACAACACTCACACTAGAAACAACATACATAGCCTCTAATACTCCTACGCTACATGTCTGAAAGGTCCTTACAAATCCACGAAATAATAAAATTCCTATTTCTATACGGTCTATCTCCTCACCAGCAATTTTCAAGGCCAAGCTGAAAAATCTACTTAAGAAATGCTATTACAGATTAAGTGAATTTTTATCAGATGATCTGACTAATACTGTATCCATTGTGAAGCATAAATATGAAACATTGTAATGTATAAACATATGTTAAATGCTGATATGTGTATTTACTTATGTCGGAAATTATTAATGTACTTCACTTGATGTGACTCATGGATGATTATGTGCCAATTGTAACAACTTTAACAAGTTAAACTTTAACAATGGTTAAACTTAAACACATGGTTAAACATTCATAATGCCCTGG
>WURS02080433.1:0-10212 GCA_011762765.2 Rhinocypha anisoptera
TTTCAGAAGGCGAACCCCCTTCCGTTACCCCCCCCCTCCCCCCCACCACCCCCCAGCTATTATGCGAATGCGCAAATTCGCGAATCGATTTTCTCCACCGATCCCTCCTCCTCTCCTTTCCCCTCCGGTGTACCTTTTCCCCTAACCCGTTTTTATTCATGGTGAAAGTTTACAAGTATCTCTGTGGAAACAAGTTCAAGGTCCGAGAGTAATAATTACGAGCAAGGTTTTTTTTTATTTCTTGCTCGGGTCGCTATTTACCTCACGCAGTTCGATGCTCGAGAACTTAGTAACCTCTCCATAAATATACGCCGTGCCTTCCCGACGGCTTTGGTAAGACCGGCTTTGGTCTCTTGACCTTTTCATCGTTCTTGTCTGACGGATTGTCCTTGCCTGGATGCCCGAGATGCCTTTTTTTGTTCGCGTTTTGACAGTATGCCAAACGGATATTTCAGCACGTGGGAAACACAAGCACTGTCGTGGGTAGTTAATGGTTGACGGATGGTTCAAAGACGTGTTTCACCCCGGAGATGAGTGTTCGGAGCGACGGAATTGATGATGCCCCCGGTGGGGAAGGGGGAATTTTGACAGTTGTGGAAACTTTTGAAAAGTTGAAATGAGTTCAGTAGCGTAGCCCGGCTTGAATACCCAATCCAATTTAGGGGTAGGATATTCTTTTTGCTTTTGTTTCTTGTTTTTTGGTCGAATCTGCCGTAGAATGCCGTAGAATCACGTTCATGCTTTCCATTGGAATACTTCTCGAGCAAAAAAAATATACCTGCTTGCTTTTAAAAATTAGTTTATCGTCCGAGAATGTAGGAGTTTTTTTTATGTGTCATGCCCGGCTTAAGTAAAAGCAAAATTAATGCATGCGTGACAGTCTTACTTGCAATGCAATGTTAATGCATGTGTTAAAATTAACCTTGACTGATTCATATTCATCATCAAAATCATACACACCATCCAGTTTAGTTTCTTTTTATTTGCCTGCGAATCACATTCAGAATAGATATTTGTGAGGATTGTGGATGTTGGTTTTGGTTGAAAGGAAAATCACAGGAAAGTACAGCAATATGTTGTTACATCATTGTTCCGGCGAAGTGAAAGGTGTCCCCTTTGTTTGCTGCCCTCATCCACCCGAAAATCTGAGGGAATTGTAAGAAAACGGAAGGTGTGGGTGTGCGCTTAGATCAAATAATGTCTTTGGGACTCGGTGTGCTGTTTTCTCTTCTTGATTTTCTCACTTGCCAAGAAGGTCACCAACCGTTACGGGGGTTTGAAAGCGCATGTACACCATCTAATGAAAATAAAAAAAAGAAGGATCCAGCGCTACAGTTAAAGCTTGAAAGGAAAGCGTAATTCTTTTTTAGAAGACTGATGTTTAATTCCCTTGAGCCATAAATTTTAATTATCGCATCTATGCGAATTTATAGAAGCTTCCGCAAATGGATGGATGGTTGAAAAAGAAACACGAAACGACGGGCACTTGACGTGTAGATACTCGAGATTAGGTCTTGTGTGTTAGGCCTGTTGCAACGGGGCAGCGGGTCGTTATAGCTGTCGTTGCGTTACCTTCCCCTCCTCCTTCCCATCATTAAAACGGTGGTAGGTACACGTTTCGCGTTTTGTTGGGGTTTGGGGGAGGGGGGGAGAGGACTTAAAATTGTGGTAGGTGCCTTTCACCCAACACGGAATATGTCATGGAATAAAGAGTTGGGTTTATTTGCCTCGGTGACTTAGGCGACCCTCGACTGCTTCCTTCGGGTACTCGAGTCGCGGTGCTGGGTGCGTTGTATATTTCATGACGTTTTCGCCTGTTTTATAACGGCGTGCCAATGCGTTCATTCTTCTCATTTGCCCAAGGTTCCATCGCTTGGATTATTCACTCGAGAAACATCTTCAGGACATTGGATTTTTTTTCATCACCTCCGTTTTCGTGTTTTGCAACTGTTTCTTTGTCACTCCATTTTGGTTTCTCCATTCAGGTGTGTAATAATGCCTGGATTTTAAGGGATGGTTTTCGTATTTCTATATTCTAAAGCTAGGGATTGAATTTTTGTTTGCAGAAGTAAATATATTTGGGAGTAAGTGCAGCCACTCGTTGTTTATCAAAATGCATTTAGATGCTTGCGTGACTTACGCTGACGATAAACTGGAAAGGATGTTGCTTAAAGTGCTGAAAGTAGATTTTTATTGTTTTGCGTTAATTATCTCGGGAGTTGTGAAAGGTTAGCTAACAATCAAGATCGGACAATTATCGTGTAATAGAGTTTTCAGAGTTGTAATCAGACATCTTTTCGTTTGCTTAAGAACGCCGAGGAAGATAGTTCTTGTGAATTCCGTCAAGCGTGGGTCGCAACCTCTTTCCCTTCCCCCGCTCCCTCCCACTCCCTCGCGGCTAACTGCATTGAATTATGGACCCTCTCTCGCTCGTAACTCCCAAAGATATTTCGTCGGCTTTCATTTGTGGCCTTGGTGCTCTGTGTCCTGAAAACCATCCCAAGGGAATAGGGAATGAAAATGTTTTATAGGGTGATTTCCTCGAAGAAAGTTATCTTTTTTACCACTCCTCCACGTAAAGGGCAATCGTGGCCAGGTGCAAACTCACTATCGGTTATTTCTTTTTTTGAAAAGAATGTTTGTGGGGGAAGGAAATTGTTAGAGAGCAGTTGAAATTCCGTCCTTGTTACCTGACCGCATGGTTGGGTGAATTCACTGTCGAAAACCTTTTGTCTCCGGTGCAAGAATCTCTTCATCTTATCTTGATCCAAGTCGTGATTGCGAAGAAATTGATGGGTCCTGAATACAAATTAAAGTTCTACAAACAAAGTTTGTGGGAGGAACATTACTCTAGTTTTCGCGTGAAATGAAGTAACTAATGCTAAGCATGATGATAGAGAGTTAAAACTCTTTAGGTTGAAATACCGTGAGAATCCTTAAAGTGTGTTCGGATCTTTGTGATCAGTTAGTAGATTACTTTTGTTTATCGTGGAGTTTCCTGGAAAGATCAAATGAACATCAAACCTCTAGCATCTTTATGCCACCTAATGCTGCAATTTTATCTGTACATTTTAATTGATTTAGTCGCGGAATGTACTCGGAAAGGCATAACGATGGCTCAATTCAGTTCCTAGGAACTGTATAATTGGCTAATCTCTATCCACCAAAGGTACGTCCTAGATCGTATCAGATAAATAACGATTGCCAACTTTAGCTGGTGTTAAAACTGAATTTTCTAACGAATGGAAGTTGTTTTTAATAGGTCAAAGAGCAGAAGTGCGAATTCGTTACACGTCTTCACTGAACTAAACTCAATAGCGTACTGCTTGTATGCTCCGAAGACGATTCGGTTGGTCATTTTTTTTTATCACCTTTCATCCTAGCCCGGTGGTGAAATCTTGCTGCCGGAGTGTGAGGTTAACCAAATCGATTAGGAGTTCCCTGGGGGATCTAAATCAAGTCATCTTTCAGTGTTGGCGAGACATTCTAAGTCATTTATGTGTGTTGGCTTTGTGCATCGAGGCGCATTAAGTTCCGTCACTGTCCCATGTAGCGTAACCACATAGTCGATGTCGGAGCTTATCCCATTACCTGCTTGGTCTTGGTGGAATACCGTCCTTCAGTCCCTAAGTGTTATTAAATTACGATGGCCGTTCGAACCTAAATCATAAACTAGTCAAACTATTGAGACACCTCTCCCCATTTCAAAGAATTGATGTCGATAGTGAATTAACTTGGCTTCACGAGCTGAAGGTTTTTATTTTTTGGCCGCTATGAAATCGTTATAACAACGAAGCTGTCCTGTGTGCTTGCAGGGTATTTCTTTCCAAAAGGTGACCACACTTATAAATCAATTCGTGTTGAGGAATTAATTGAGGACGGAATGCTGATAGGCAAAAACAAGGTGAAAGTCCGAATGTTCCGTTAACTCCTCGGGAAGCGAAAATTTTAATTCGAAACAGCCCGAGAAACTCGTTGTTTCTGCCCTTTTATTACATCCAAACTCCGGTCATCCGTCGTGATATTACCTAACCGATTAGCTTTCGAACATACGCGTGTATTAAAATGGAAGAATTCGGGCCTATTTCTTGTCTCCGGATGTGGAATTGGTTTCGTCGAATTTTAGTGGCATTATTGGGCTAACCTCGTGCTTTGGTCATGAGATTTGCGTGAAGGATAGCGCTCGAACAGAAGATTCGCTGAGGATTATTGCTGTTTTGTGTGTCCAGTACTTCTATAAAATGTGTATTAAATGAATAATGCCGCATGAAGAGCGTTCTCATAACGTTTCTCGGACGCCGAATTTTGAATACGTTGGTCCTGCCGTGAAAAATGTATTATTTTTTTGTTTTCCCTTCTAACCGGTGTCATCCAACGTTGAGTGGAACGGTGAGTTTACCTTTGCGTCACTCGTATACTATAGGACGAACTGAAAATAACTTCTTGAATGCTCACTCACGAATGAGGCGAAGAATTTTCAAATATGTCAGAGCTTGGCTCGCCACGCCATCTAGGTCTTGATGATCGTTTTAGTACCATCGGACCAATTGGTGTTCCATCGTAGGTGTAATAACAATTAAGTAACTCCTTCATCCGTTATATTTTTACTTTACTCTATCGCTGGAAAATATTTATTTATGCCATAACCGTCCTAATTTCCCGACAAATAACAAGCACGTTCAGATTTTTGTTTTCCTATTGACGAATTGTCTTTCATTGACAGTCAGCTAAAATCTTCACCAATTCGTGTGGCTGTGGTCATTGGCTTCTAGTTATGGGATTTGAGATTCCGTTAAGGAAACTCGCATACAGTCGAGAATTTTATAGCAGGACTGTGACGCTTACTTCCGTCTGCATTGCTCAATTTTGTTTCAGAAGTGTCCCTCTATCGCATCAATCTTTTCTTATTACGACGTTGAAGGATGTTAAAAATTCTAGGCGCTTGCAACTTGTGAATCACGTTGTCACCACCGTCATTTATGTATGAAGCTTTCAGAGTATATAAATGATATATTAGGAGAGACAATCTAGGAAATCGAGATGGGAAGTGTGCATGAAGTCTCTTCCAATAGAGTAGGTATTCACTACTAATAAATTTCTTCATGTCATTCAACGTCCTCGAAGAACTAGTCAATATTTAAAGCTTGCTAGTAATGTAAATTATTTTCTACATCTCTCCTGTATTTTAACTTCCCCCGTAATTTTTAAATCGTGGTACCCTCGGGATGTTCCGAACAGCAGGTGAATGTAACCAAAATCCTTTGTTGGCTCTACCGCCCCTTTTATCATGCCGCACGAAAAGGGCGGAGCCCCAAGATCTGTCAACTCATTTATTAGAGCTCGTAATTTTTCTTTCTGAAATGCTTCTCTGATAAATGATTTCCGGTCTTCGACATTAGCCCACTCTTTTACAATCCCAATAGTAGTCAATGGAGTTAAGTCATCCGAGGTGTACACTTTCATTTTTTTTTTACCTTCTGCATCTTGTGTCATTCCTGGTTGTTTCATTTGGTTCACAGTCAAGGTTCGTAACCTTTAGTTTTAATAAGTGAGCATTAAACCAGATACTTTTCAGAAAAGAAAAATTGGATGGGTTTGTGTTCTTCCCGTAGCTTTCCATATGCTGCTAGCCCTACGGTGGGCCGTCACAGAGTGCTAATCAAGTATTTATGAAAAATAGAGCTCCCGAGTAGTCAAGTTTTTTCGTGGACCTCATCATGTTTACATAATAGAAATTTCTACAGCGTATCTGCTACCTGGGTATCCGTACCAACGTATCTGAGACCTGATATAGAGATATGTTTCGACCCGGCGCCATCTTCCACTTATACTTCACCGTTTTTCCACCTCTCCATGAGCCCCGTACTCACGAAATTAACTTTTTCTTTATTATCAACAGCCCCAAGGCACCTGTCTTGTAGTAATCTACTCGTTTACTGCGACCTTCAGGTAATCCTGCTCAATTTCGTGAACAGGCTTCTCATCAGCCGGTGCTAGTGCCACAGCCAGACAGGAACCACCATA
Organism: Rhinocypha anisoptera; assembly: GCA_011762765.2. Taxonomy (NCBI): domain Eukaryota; kingdom Metazoa; phylum Arthropoda; class Insecta; order Odonata; family Chlorocyphidae; genus Rhinocypha; species Rhinocypha anisoptera. The sequence goes on from WURS02080433.1 coordinate 6,025, forward strand.
ATCGGATGTTTTTCCTTGCCAATTATGTCTTGGTATATTTTCGCGACACTTTGTCCTGCTTTCAAGGAGTTGTGCCTGGAGATGAGTACATCTAAAGGTCTCCGCTTATTATCATAATCTTTGTTGTAATTTTCTTAACGGAATCGGTGGAAGAATATGTAATTATCGGTAATATTCTGGACCTCTCACTTTCAGGTGTATCTGGCAAAATAACTATGTATTGCCGTATCTTATTAAAACCATTTACAGTTAAGCCACGAGTAAATTTGTATAAAAAATATACCGAATATATATCTTTTATAAAAACTCCAACGTACGTCGCAACATTTAATATTCGTCGACATAAATTGGTTTTGGCAGCCTTCGATAGAGCGCAGACCTGTCAAAGTCTTGTGGCGTGTTAAATGCACGGTCGGGCTTAGTAAGCCAGTGTCCCGGCGTCTTTTCACGAAGTTCTAAAATCCATAAAATCAGATTAATAGAACAAGTTGTCGAAATGTATCCCCCCTGTCAGTAGCTGAATCTATACACTTATGTCTCCATGAAGACATAAAATAGGTTTGTTCCCAAAGTAGAATTTATTGATAATTGCTTTTCTTGCTACCTAGCAAAAAAGTTTTATGTGGCAGGAGAAGAGAGATTTTTGGAGTATGTTTAATATTTCATTTCCCACAGCTAATTTTTCATTATGTTTATTCATAGATCGACCTAAAAATTAAATATGACAACCTTTAATTAGGATATTTGTAAAATATCAATATGATTATTTTGTTATCTGAGTGGATTAAACCCGAACTGTTTTCCATTGCTTGATAATTCAGACAAAAATTATCCCACTTTACTAAGGGCTAACTTATAGGGGAGGTTAGTTTCTTTGAATACGAGTTTCGTTACTTGCTTTATATAACATCTTAGAGCTCTTAAAATACTGGTTTTTAAAAGCTGTTATGTTTAGAATGTAAAAAAATCTTTGAAATTGAAGTTGTTTGAAAATTATGGTGTCCTGAGGAAATGAATTTTTTATCTCAGACTAACATCAAATTTACGATGCCCATCTTTAGCTTAAATGACTGTATTTATAATCGGTGTTGGGGTGAATTATTAGGCATTCATCATCTTAGCCAATAATGGTTGAGTAATCAAGACCATGGTTATTAGTTTATATGCTTCTTCGGTGATTGACTCTAGAAGTAGGCCAGGGATGGTACATGAAAAACAGATGAAACAGGATAACGTTAAAAAGTTATGATGGTCTGAAGAGTTTGTCAGGTGACAGTTTACCTTGGAAACCACCTACAATCCAATCCTCGGATGGAAAACCCTTGATGATTATCTCGTGGTTTTTTTGATTCATTCATTGATTCCTCTTGTTATCTATTTCACTTGCTTTTTAATTGCATTCTTTGTTTGCAACCCGTTCTGACAAGACTTCCATGCCTTAGGAGTGACAACCATGATCCAACGAGAAAAGTTGTAAGGGGAGATTATTAAAAAATGTAAAGTGTTATTATGTGTGACGTTATATAATTAGATTAGTTATGTTACTGATCAAAAAATGAGGATCGTCTTGGAAAATTTCCTTCAATATCAAATGCCCCGCATTAAGTTTTTTGTTTCGTCAGCCCAACCAGTGTGCTTTCAAGTTACCACTGGGATCCTCGAGGAACTTATTTGCCCATACGTCGTAGAAATAGCAGGAACGAAATGGTTCATAATTGCATTCTGAATGGAGCGTAAAAAGTAAGGGGGCTTTGAGGTCCATTGGTTGGAATGGGGATAAACGTGGGAAGTTGGCAATTGGTGAGAGCGCAATGGCAGTTGGCAAGGCAGTATTTTTTCGAAAGTCCCAGGGCATCTCTCGGTAAAAACGAGGTAGAAGAATTGCAGAATGGGTATTTACAAAACGGCCTGAGGCGACAGCATAATTCCATTGCGCAAATAATTCATTTGGGCAGGCAGTTGGAAGGCCAATTAGAACTCCCAACCCACGACTCTCCCCCTCATTACACCATCACCTAATCCCCCCCCCCTCAAGGATTTTCGCCCCAGACTCGACAAATGCCCTTTTCTTATTTATTTTTTTACTCGCACCTTCATATGTACCCTTTGTGAGTTTGAATACCCTCATTTTACTAATAATTTCCAAAAGAGATTTTAGTGAAAAAAGTGCCTCTTTCGTTTATTCAATTCCGACTGATATTTGTTTTATTACCCACGGTAAGCTGGAATGAAAATGATTTTCTAGACGTTTCCTTAGACGTGTATTTTAAACCAGATCCCATTCGGTCTCGGTTACCCCCTCTTCCTCTCTCTCGCTCCCTTTCCATGTCTTGCGGGGCGGGGTTGCAAGGGTTGACCACTCTGACGTACTGTGCGCCACCCACGCAGTATGTACTCAACACATCGAATCAATTTTTAGACGTAATTTCCGTTCTGATTTTCTGTACAAAAGGGAGACAGTAGGGCTCAAAATGCACGCGCTCTATTTTCGTCTGGATGATCGATCGGGAGGAGACTAAATGTTGGTGTGTCCGTAAATAAGGTGTGATTTCGTTCATGCTCAATTCTCAAAACCGCAGGGTTTCTCTCACCTTTTTCGTTACAACTTCAGTATGGAGTGCTGCTCTGCACTCTGCCCCGGAATCGAACCGAGACGGTGCAACTTGGATTGCATATAAATAAACTAGGCCGTTATCGTAATTCTTTCAGCTCGTGGTGAACGCGTGTGTGTGGAGGCGACATTTTTCTTTCCCTCCGACCTTTCTGCTAAGCGAAGTATATCTCTGGGAAACTCAACTGGCGTTTCTTCTCTCCCTTGACTCGTGATCGATACGTTCTATGGAAGGTGGCCTCGCCTTATTCGCGATGCGGCGTGTGTTCCGCGAAGGAAGGATAACGATAGAGAAAAATTGAAGTTCTCTCTTGCTCTTGCGGAAGTGCTCTTCAAAATTCCTCGGCGAGGTTATCAACTTTTCTTCTCTCTCCCAATCGGAGCACTGCGTGGAGTTGGTGGGAACTTATACCTCGTGCAATATGTGTGCTCTTGTGTTTGTTGTTGTTGTTGGACGATAAAAGTTTATCTTTTGCGGAAATGGGGACTGCCGTTTCTCAAAGACGTCTTTCGAATGCTTGTTTACCTTCGACGGCACGCTTAGGTCATTCGTTTCCTTTTTCGACTCCGTTATTCTCTATTTTATGTTGTATGACGAGATCGTTAACGCTCCGTCCTCTGAGTCTTGTTTGTGTAGGCATGATACACAGATAACTCCCTTTATCTTGGATGTAGTTTGTTTTTTTTTTTTGGATAAGGGACCAGTGAGGCGGTATTGTCATGTTTCACTACACTATTTTCAACGTTTTTATTTGCTAGGTAAAATAGACATTGCCTCTTTTCAAAACAATGATCATTACTGGGGTAATTAGGGCACTTTTTCGGAGTAGCATCTTAGAGTAATGCCGTTAAATTCTCTGCGGATGGATTCTAAACGAAGCCACTAAACTTTAATCATTGCCGACACAGCCGATGCCCCAATGTATCGCGGTGTTTTTCGTAAAGCTGATGATGTTTGGAGTAATTCACATTGTTTTTTTATGGTAATTATTCCTTTTGTCCAGCCTTAGAGTCCTACTTGTCTCCCCTTCTTGCACGTTCGGAACTTGTTCTCAAGCTCAACCTTCTATATTAGCGCTTCCGTTAAAAAAAAGTGTCTAAAGTTTTGTTGCTCTTGACTTTTTTATCTTTCCGATAGCTTTTCGCAGCATTTTATGGCCCCGCCTCCCATCAGGGTGAAGTCCTCTAGGACTACTGTTGCGGCGGAATGAGACCAGCTGACAAATGAAAAAGCTGCTTTCTGATATCTCCTTAAAGTACTTCTGGGCGTTCTTAACGCGGGAGGACGGTGCTCCATCGGCAGCCTCCGCGTTGGTAGTAACTCGAGTTGAATCGGAGAGGCTGTAATTTGCTAAGCGAAAATAAAATCGATTCGGAATTTATGGCAGAGGCGTAATGAAACCAATGTATCATGTTCCTTTCTCCCTTCCCCCTCCCTTCGCCCCTAACCTCCCCTCTAGCTTCGATGTTCTTGCGGTCCGTCTCCAATTACGGTGCTCTCCCAGTCGGATTTTTGTGGGAAGGAGGCAGGGGGAGGGAGAGAGAGAGAGAGAGAGAGAGAGAGAGAGAGGGAGAGA
>WURS02080444.1:0-10212 GCA_011762765.2 Rhinocypha anisoptera
GGGGAGTATTCCTCCGCCTTGCTTCAAGGTATGCGCACACTTGTGCAATTTCGCGAGCGGGAAAGTATATGAACTTTTAATTTATTACGAAAAGGTAATTTATGAATTTTTTTTATAAAAAAAGAGTGGCGGTGGAAGGTTCGTCGTGGCGTTTGTGAGGAGTCGAGGGAAACCATGTCGAGTGGAAAACCACCCCTCGTGAGAGAGAGAGACCTGAGAGGACCCCGAGAGAGAGAGAGAGGAAACGCCGTGTGTAATCCATTCCGAAAAGCGTCTCCCGAGTATGCCCTGAGAGCAAGATTGCTCTCGCCCATCTCGTCCCCGCCCTAAAGCGGGGAATACTTCATCGTTTCCGTAAACCCATGACGTAAACGCCCACCTTTCCATCGCCACCTATCGTCATTAAAGACACGTCAGAGATACTTACATCGTTCCCCGACAATTTGAGCCAATAATGTTTCTATCGCTCACTTTTCCCTCTCGGAATCATTGTATCAACAAATTGGAAACTGGTTTACCAAGATATTAATTGAATGTAAACTTGCACGTATTTTGGATAAGGTTCCAACATCGTTCCGGTTGTGCGATTCGTATAGAACAGAAACCTTGACGGGATAGTAATCAAGTTAAGTGATTTGTGTTTTTTTTTGGAGGGGATTGATTTAATTGACGGCTAACATTTCATAAGGTTAATCAATTAACGGCTTGGCCAATGAGATGTTCGGCTTTGTTCAATTATTTCGAAGGGTGGATTGGACTGCGAACGCGATGCTCGTGTGTGATATGAGAAGGCTGGGAGGGAAGCCCACGTTAAAAAGTTTTGCCGGAAAATGATGAAAAATAACATTTTGCCACCGTATTTGTAAAAGAAAAACGCCGTTAGTGAATGAATATTTCCTGCTTTTACCCTCACATTTCTCTTCTTTTCTCATTGTTCGTAATTTTCTCGTTTCTCCTCTCCACATTTCATTTTGATCTTTGTTGTCTCACTCAGGAATCCGGTTTTGAAGGCTAAATTACCATCCATCCTTTTCCAATCGCTTCTGCCTCTTGTTCATACATTTTTACGCTTTTCCCATTTCCTCATCTGAATTTTATTTTAATAATCATACCTTCTTTAATGGTAGATATTGTATGGCGTTAAAAGGTCTAATACTTTTTGATTGTCCTTAACCCTTCTACAGCTCATTTAGAGAGGTGAGGTATATTTCTTTCATAGAAATCAGTTCAAAACTCCGTCTGTCTTAAAATTTCCGCCTATTTTGATTTCCCCTCGTCAGTAAAAATCTACCTTTTTTTAAATAGGTTTTTTCTGACTTGACTTTTTTCTTAACTCGTTGATGTCACTGATTAGTTTTATGTTGGTTAACTACCGTGTTCTAGTACAGCTCTAGAATTTTAATTTTTTTATAAGTTCTTGATCACGATAATGTTAACTGAGAAACGGAGCATTTAAATTTACGTATTTTCCTCGATTACGTACCTCTTTCTCTCATTTATCTCAGTCCTTTACCCAATTTGATGCCTCTTTGAAGTTCGTACTGAACATTTCAATAGTGATACATTATTTATTCACAATTTAATTCGTGTTACATTTCCCATTTCTTCCATTTACATACATTTACGGGATGTGGACTAAATGGTTGTTACATAATTTCGCTACACTTTTAATCCCTCCAAATACTCGAGTAAATTTTTCTATCTTGTTGCAAATTGATTATGCTCCCTCTAAATTTGTACGAATGCTACTTACGACCTACTTTGCATTTTTGCAAGGTTTTTACATATTTTTTGACGAATACTTTTAAGCAGAATTTTATGTGGTTTTTAAAAAAATATTTTTGTTATCAATTGCATATTAATTACGCGAGAGAAACCAGGGTCACGGTTCAACTACGGCTTCTGACTATTGGTCAGCTTGATTTTCTTCATTTGTTTTGGACCGTTGTTCTGTTTTGGATATTTCCCCAGTCACATATCGTAAGTGTTCGCATATTTCATCCCATCCGAGGTGAATCTGGCTGTCACATAATGCTTTGATAAATTCTCAATGGATAGTCGGATGATCTGCTTCCTCCTCCTAATAAGGTTCTCAAATATGTTCTTTGAGGCTAATTTTAGATATTGAACCATTATAATGTATCCATTTCAATAATTTGTCATATTTCTACTGACACATGTTTACTATCTTCAGTTTTTGATTAAATTATTGCATGAGAAACGCCCCATGAAATCGTTGAGCATGGTTGTTAACCATTCTAATAAATGCGTATTGGTATGCAGTTTTTCGATATACATGCTCTCAAAATCTTACATCCTGATATTAGTAGACAAATGCTAAAGGTTGAGAGTGTCAGATGTAATAATTCTTATGCAGTACATGGTAAACTTTGGCTAATATTTCGAACTTTTGTGATGTAGCAATTGAGAATATGAAGACGGAGAAATAGTAGGCAAATTGTTGTCTTCAAATATGTTTATATAAGAGACTTGAGGTTTAATTTCATTTGTGAAAACAGCTTCATCAGTGTAATTTAGGTTTCCATAGGCTAGGACAATTAGGTAGTTGAGTTACGATCTCTCCATGGCAGGTCTTCTAGGTTTTATCAGAATTAATTGTTTTGTTTCAGGCTTGATTTTGTGAAAGCTTGTCATAATTAAAATAACTCGATAAAATAATACATTTCTACTTAGCAGTTGTGTGTAACGCGTTAAGTGAAAAAGTGTTGTTTTATCAAGTTACTTTATCAGAATCGTTCAATCAGCTAAGAGGATCGCATTTTAACTGCCATGCGAACTACCTAGTTATATAATCGAAGTACGATGAATCAATTGGCCTTCCGAGGTAAGTAATTGTGTTCGATTCTCCAATGGAATATGTGATATTTACACCGTGGGAGTGATAAGTATTTGAGAGAGATATGAAAGCTCTAAAACGTCTAAAAACAGTAAGAACTTTGCTAATCTGGATTTCATGTATACCTACTTGGAGTAATTCACGAGCGAAGACCAAGGTAATGAATTCAACCCAATATTTTCGCCCTGAGGTGTACACCCTAGTCGATTATTTTTTTCTGGTGGGTTTATTTCGATTTTGGAAACACTTTATTAATAAAGAATAATAACCTAAAGTAATAAATAATTAATAGAAATACATTCGTTGACCATGTTAATTTGAGCTTTATCTTATTTCATAAATTTTGGCTATTTGATATCTGAGTGGTTAAATGAGGTTATCACGGTAATTACAATCTCATAAACCCGTAGAATTATCAAAAGAAGAAGAATTATTTTTAAAATAAATGTAGAGTTAACAAAGATATATTCATGTTAAACTAAGTTTTCGAGAGTTAAAAATCAACACATTTACAAACTGAGAATTCCTTGACCTGAAAAACGATATAAGGTCATTTGTGGAGGTACAGATTTTTCATTACTTTGCTTGCACTAATAAATTTACTTAACTTTAGTTAGTCAGGGGTAGCTTAATTTACTATTCCCATACGTATATATAGTGTTAATCTGTTTACTCTTGACTTAATTAGTAGAGTCAATTTTAAATACCTCCTGTATTATATCTTGACCTCTTAAGTTATATAAATTAGTAGATTTAGCGATGAAGTGCAACTAATGGCCATCTGGTCAAGTGGTATCTAACAATATTCTCCCGCTTTAAAAGATTTCAACTGAAAGTGGCCAGTCATTTTCATTCAGCTTTCGCATCTACGCCGACGAGGTTTAATGGCTTCTAATGGCCAGTAATGACAAGCGCTTTGGTGTCGATGGCGCATAAATATACCGAAGGGTCAGAGTCACTGCAATTCTCAGACGACCCATTAGTAATAATTTGGTAATTAAGTTAGGCAGGTGTTAGGCTCGGGGTGAAGGGTGGAAAGAATTACGACTTGAATTTCCGTTTCATTTCCAGCGAAAAGTAGGGTATTCGGAAAATAATTCCTCCATATAAAGCAATTAAATGGTGAAGGATTGATATTCTTGCGATTAAATTTGGATTCTCTGCACGAGAGAAATCTACCCAATTACTATTTTTTTTAGCCTTTTTTATGTATCAAAAGTCCTGGAGTTTGTTTCACAAAGGCCTCTGACAGGTTCGTGGGCTTGCCTAAGACCGAGACCATATTAAGGGTGCACATGCTATTTGAAGTCATTGCATTGGAAAAAGAATGGATTTATTCAGTTTTAATTCACTAATCTCCAAAAAGATTATAAAAATAAGTTGCTGTAATTACTTATATTTTTTCCATTTTTCATTCCATTATCATTCTATTACAGTCCATTATCATTCTCCGCCAAATCCGTTTGTCTTGCCTTCGTCTTGTTATCCTTCCTTGTACTTCTTTTCTTTTCTTCTCTTCTCACCATATGCACGTCCATATCATCTCAACTTAACCTTTCTTCTTCTTTGGCTTAAACATTTTACTCGTGCTCTTCCTCTCACTGCATTTCTGATAATGTTCCCTCCTTGATATGTTCATAATCTATCCCAACATTCTCATTTCAGTCCGTTACAATTTCAAATATTCCCTCTTCCCTAACGCCCTGGTTTCTGCCCACAAGTCATCACTGATCTCACTATACTCTAGTGGAATGTTGTAGACTTTTAAAAAAAGTCTTTTGCCGCATATAACTCCTGACACCATTACTTCCACACGTTTTTATCCTTTACTCAAACTGTACCTCACATTCTCCTGACTGGACTATTATCGAGCCCAAATACGTACCTACAGTTCTCAATTTGTTACCTATTATTTTTCCGTACTCAATTGACCATTAACTCACCCCCCATTTTTTTACTTTCACCCTTTTTTCTCTGTGTTTATTTTTCACCTCCCTCATAGATTCTCCTGCCACTCTATCAGTCCCTCCTGTAAATCATCTTTTGTGCCAGCTAGTATTACAAGGTCGTCTGGAAAAAACATCTTATCTTCTTTCTCCATTTCTGATCTCCGCGCTGAGCACACCCATTACAACCGCGAAGAAGAATGGATTTGGTGCTGATCCCAGATGCGCACCTACCCCCACTCTAAATAGTTTTGTCCCTCCACAATTCGTTTTCACTTCTGCTCTTGGCCCTTGGTATGCCTCCCTCTTTTTTCCTCCTCAAGCATCCATAAACCTCTTGGTACTCGGTCGTAAACTTTCTCCTAATTTATAAAGGCGCAATGTATCATCTCATTTCCCTCTACTACTTTCTCTTGTGGTCACCTTATGATATATACTGACTGTTGTTCCTTTGCCCTACTTAAATCTGTACTGCATTTCATCAATTTTTACTACCTCTCTCGCGATCTCTCATTTATATTCTTCTTCGATAATTTACGAAGGATTTTCCGTCAGCTTTGCCACTCTGTAATTCCCGCAATATGGAAGATCCCCTTTCTTATTTATATATAGGTACAATAAAAATCTAATTTCATCCCTCAGTAATTTTTCCCACATTCCTGGAATATACTTTCACATCCAGTCCACTTTCTATTTCCTAAAGCTTGCACAAGTCCAACTTACTAAAAATCTTAGGATCTTAGGTTGCCATTCCGACTCCATTTACCTCATCGTATTCTTTACTTCGTCCTTTTCTGTTGTGCCAGATGACTGTACCTTCATCCAATATCTCTCTTTCGTTTCCTGTGTTCTGGAGTTCTTCAAAATATTTCCTCCATCTTTCCATGATAATCCGAATCGCAGGAGGCATCGTGGCCACTTACTCCATGAGTCTACTATGGATCAAATGACATTCGTAAAATCAGGGAGATCTGCTGCAGACACAGAGACAGGTTTTGAAACTTCATTTCCTCGTGCTATTAGAGAACAAAATGGGCACGTCCGGATAACGAAAAGAGCATCAAGGATAGGGCGAAATCGTAATTTTCCATGTAATGATGGTATAAAATTGTATGTACCATAAGTTTGCGTAATTAACTCTTTTCCCGAATGAATACAATACTGAAAAATTTGGATAAGTTTTAAGATATTATTTTATAATCTATACTAAGTTACAAGTAATTTAATGTCGTGAGGTTTATAAAAATATAAAATTATCTGGTTGATATAGACTTTTTTACACAGTAAATCATTCAATATCAACGTCAATAAACTATAGACACTAGTATATCACGTTCTAATACCAAAAGGCAAAACAATCTATGCAACTTAAAAATTTACTACCTGATAAATTGCATAGTTTCAAGTGTGATGTGGCGGAATTTGATCATTTTAATGATAAGGATATGGTAATTTTCCACCGTTATTGCCAAAATTTTAAAATTAAATTACTATTGATTGTATATTTTTCAGGGAAAGTATAAAATTCACGGCATGGAAATTTTCAGTTTAATTCTCTTCATACAATATAAGTTCAGAAAAAAATTTGAAGTTGTTAGTTAAATTACCCCTTTGGCATTCAATCCAAAAATTACATTTATTGTAGAACTCATAGAGCTAATATTATTTTGGTAGCATATTTTTAACGTAGGTTTTTTCTACAGAACTTTTTTGTCAAAGATAATAATCTTAAAAATGGAACATTGATGTAAGTTTTCACCCTTTTCATTTTCGCATCATAAGTGGTAACCACAGTTTTTGGTTAGGCATTTGGAAATAAATTTACGTGTAGGTTTGAGAGAGACAGAAAAGACGGTGAAACTACAGTTTAAACAGAGATTTAAGACGGAGACGTGACCCATCAGATGAGTCAAACATGGAAAATACGTTTCGTATTTTCGTTGCAGTGGTTGAGAGCTCTGTCACTGGTCTTTTTTCCTTGTCGCTCCGCCGCTGACTGCGTGATTCATCATGGATTTGCATCCAGTTACCAAAGTCTCAAGTCGCCCTTTTTCACTGCCTTACCCTGTTAACCGGACTTATGGAGATCGTGGGAAAATCTAGGTAAAGAGGGGAAGTGGCTTTGAAATGACTGAAGGAGGAGGATACCGGGGGGGGGGGAAATGGAGAAGAAGAGGCCGAGATGGAAGTTGGACGTCAAACGGTCGTCGGAAGAGACCCTACTTCGACTGTGCGCTATCAAGGCCAGCCGAAGAACATTGTGTCGAAGGACGACCAAAACAATCGATCCGGCGCGAACTCTCGAAATTGGACGCCCAAAAAGAGATAGCCTCATATCTCCAAGTGTCCGAAGCCTCCTGCAAAGTAGAAACTTGTTTTGGAAAAAGTCCCTGCTTGTTTTTCACCCTCTCTTCCTCTGTGCGTCGCTCTTCTTGTCGGACGAGAAAGATAATCAGCCGGCGTGGCTCCCGAATTAAACTGAGACGCAAGTCTCTCGGGTTCCCTGCTCGCGGAATCATTCTCGTAATGGCAATCTTGAAGGATCCACCAGAAAACTGGGGCAAATAATTTTTTTTTTAATCCCGCGAGAGGATTGAACTCGAGTGTGTCGGGCACAGTGACAGCAGGGTGATTAAAACATTGGATTGATGTGAGGTCGTACACTTACTTACCCAAGGAATTAATTTGATTTTTTTTTCTAGGGCAAAAAGTTTCCCACTGGGTAGATCAAAGGTTACTTCAAGTGAGAGAAATCCATTGACTGAAAACACAGGGTCCGCGTTCGAGTTGGTTTGACTGGAGTGAGATTGACCCCGCCAAATTTCCAGCATTGGCCAGATTATTATGCGACCGTCTAAATGTGATTTCATGAAAACCCATACTTTTAATTGAATTTAAATGTGAATTCGAGTGTTGCGAGTCGTTCTTTGTGGACGAAATCTCCCCCACCGTTAGAGCAGTGGCTCGACGCTTTTCCATGGTGAAGGATACAGTTGTGATGGAATGATTTTTTTTATAAAGCTTTTTTTTTGTAAGAGACAATGCAACATGCATCAGTTCTAGGCGTTCCGACAATATGGGTGATCATTCTAACTCTGAACGGTCAGTCTGAGTCTTTCATAAGTCGTAGATTTTGGTCCGATGTCATCGTTGAGAGAGGGTCCAGAACTTTGATCGTCTTCGAGACGTGTTTTCTCATCAATTCTTTAAGGCCTTACTCGACCCTCACCCTCGCCACCCGCCCGAGCCGAACCATTTGTCCATCCCAAGGCTCCCTGCGGCCGAGAAAAAATCATTCTCATTTCTGCCCCTGTGTCATTTAAGCAACAGTCATTCCTCGAGATACTTCGGGTTTCTTCAACGTTTGCTCATCGAAACAGTAAGCTTTTATTCATAAATATCTTAAAATGTTTTCATTTCATTTCTGAAATGACGACGCTTTTTGATGATATTAACACAAATCTGATTTGACGAAGAATTTAGTAAAAATAGCGAAAAGCTGAGTAACGTAAGTCAAACCTGTTTTTCGTCTCCACCGATTTATCATGCTTAGCTGTTATAATTGTTATAATTTTTACTGGAATTTAATACGTATAGTCAAAATATACTCCTAGTACATAATGGTCTCCTCTATCAAAGTGTTATAAAATCTGGATTGTTTATAAGGTCATTCCTAATAGCTCTATCTCGCCAGCCTTGTTCGCAAGCTCATCCCTTATAACAGGGTGATAGCAGGTTTTAAATTTTATCTTAAAGGTGGCAAGTGTATCCCGAGTTCATTGATCTTACACGTCACTCATCACTCATATAAATCAATATCATCTCCCATGCCCGGTTACATATATTCAAGAACGCTTATTCGCATTCAACATATGCATATGCGGATTTTAATGTTCTCCTCCCCCTGTCTATAGCGACGTGCTTCACAAACTTTTCCATGCGTAGGATAAACGTCTGCTCTAGATATAGTCATAATCCGCAGCGTGTGCCTATAGGTGCCTCCCTTCTCCGACGAAGCCTGTTAAAAATCTCGGGGTCGAGTAACTTCAAGAAGCATATATCAGAAAAAACATAGAGAAACAAATAATCAATAACCTCCAAACATCAGAAACTTGTTGAAAAAATTGATTAAAGTAAAAGAAAATAACATCAAAACTATAATATTTAAAAATTGGCATCTAATTGCGAACTACGAAAATATGACGACCAATTAAGAATTAACCGGACAAACTTTTCATCTAATTGTTTTTAAAAACTAGGAATTTATAATATATATATATATATATATATATACACGTACGCACGCACACACTTATACACATATAGACAGAAACACTTAAAGGACTTACATATTAAGAAATATTTTGGCCTTGTTTGTCCCTTCGTCGGTCTGGGAGAAGGGGCAAGTAAACGCCAAAATATTTCTTAATATGTGAGTCTTCTAAGTGTTTCTATGTGTGCATGTGTGTAAGGTTGGGCGTGTTTTTGTGTTTGCTGCTCGTCTGACTTTTCCTGAAGTGTGTGTGTGTATATATATATATACAAATATATATATATATACAAATATATATATTTATACATATATATATATATAGTATATGTATATATATGTGTGTGTATACACGTAGCAAGACACGAGCCAATCGGCGAATGCAAATGAAAGGTTATGAAAATTATAAGGAGACGACTGTCGTGGAAATGAAGGGGCTTGTGGGCCGGGGGAGAGAGAAGCTGGTGTCAGAGTAGAAAATGGGGGTGGGAGAAGTTGAAGAGAGGTCATAGACTTAGACGTGAAAGAGGGGTTGGAATGAGGAGAGGATATTCGGGTTGGATGATGATCAACCTTCCATCCTCCCCTCCCCCCCATTACCTCTCTCTGCCTGCCGAACCCTTAAAGAAGCATCCTCCGCCCCACCCATCCTACCCACTGTAATCATCCATCTGGACAGATCGATTCAAAATCTCATTTTAGGCGCGCGAAATGGGTCTCCAAGTTAGATAAGGGAAGGTGGCGGGATGGGGTATTCAGGGGGTGAAGGTATAAAGGGGTACGTCGGGGTGGGGAAGTGGAAGAAGGGGTCTTCAGACTGCCTCGCCTTTACCTTCTCTCCACTCCTCCTCCCTCCCCCCATTTCCACCGCACACTTTCTAAGGACGCCGGCCATCCCTCCCTGGAATCCATTATTCCCATCACTAACTCGATGTTATCCTTCCGCGACCCCTCTCCCGTCCCTCTTCTCTCTCACCCCCTTACCCCTGATAAAATACCCTCTCAATTCCAAACTCCATCCGCCCGCCCCTCCAAGTATTTTCTCCTCCCTTTCTCTACCCCCTCGCCCACTCCCCCTTTTCTCTTTAAACAAACCATCCCATCCCTCAGGAGTCCTCCTTCCCCGCCCACCCCCCCCC
>WURS02080455.1:0-10167 GCA_011762765.2 Rhinocypha anisoptera
GGAAATATGCGGCCGAAAAAAAGGTCAATCTTCTTTCACGAAAGACCATGCAATATCCCCCCCCCCCCCCCCCTCCACGTTATCAAAATCACCATCGTAAATATTTACAGGCAATGGTAGTAGTGTTGGGTTTAATATTTTCTCTTCACGCCCTAGCCACTTTCTTCCACGTGTCTATTACGTGTGTTCCCTTCATGTGCTCGCAGTTGAAAGTGAGGGTTCGGGAACGCAAAATGCGCTCCTCCATACTTTTCCCCCTCTCCTCTCGACTCTCTTTGGAAAGGTCTCTCCTCCGTCGTGCGGAAAAACGGTCGCGTTGGGAACGGGGAAGGGACGGGAACACGCTTATGTTGTTTCTCTTACTCTCCCGCTCTCTCTCCTCACTCACTTGCCCTCGTTTGCTCCCGCAGCCACACCTATTGTTCGGGCCTTTTATTGTGCGACTGCCGAAAGTAAGGGTTGGCCAAAGAGTGTTCCGTCCTCTTAGAGTACTCCGAATTTGCGCAGGATCTTCCTCCCAGAGAAGGTGCCTCTTTCCGTTCCCGAAACCCTTTTTCCGTTCCCTCTCCCGTTCCTTCCGCCTCCCTCTTTAAAAGGGCCGAGGACGTCGCACTCGACGGGGAAGGGAGCCGTTGAAAGGAGCGCGTATCGATTCGAAGGGGTCGACTCGTGGTTTCAAGATGCGGAATCGAACCCCCCTCCCCTCCAGGGAATCGCTGCACTCGGATATCGATTCTCAAGTTTGAACTTATTGCGTTGTTTTCAACATTCTAGCCTACTCTTGATGCTCGTTTTATCATTTCATTAAAACAAACATTTTATTATATACGCTGCACAAGAAGGTGGTGGATGTCTTGTTGCCCGCGTGCTAATCCTTTTTGTAAGGCCCCTTACGGAGCTTTGATAAGATACCACATGGGAAAGATTTTATTTGTTATTCCTTTGCTGTGGACACCTCAGACATGCATGGACATCGTCTCAGACAACCAGTGTCCAACGAGGGATCGAACATTCGATGATATCCGTTTCCATTGCCGCTAGTAGTTTCACTTTCTTTAAATCTTCTTGAAAGGTAAATGCAAATCATGTCCCTCGGTATTATTTTCCATGTTCCTCAAGGATTTCTCAAACCGCAAGCTCTTTAATAGCCATTTTTCTTATGTGTACGTGGAGACCTAACGTTTTTCACAGTCAAAATTCATTTCGACTATGGGTAAAGACGTACGGATAAGTTCTTATTTGGGTTCTCATGAATTTTTTCAATATTAAATGAAGGCAAGATCACTGACTGAGCTTTGGGTAATTCAAAAAGGCTTCGCGCGACCTGTAGACCTCGACTAAAGTTTGAAAAAACTTCAGCTCTTACTTAAATTGGATCAGGCTGCCCTACCACATAAAGAGAACCACATTAAATGGTATCTCTTGATTGGATTGAGTGTATCCTCATTTTCTTGTATACTCTTCTTCTCCCTCCCTAGTTCATGATTGCCATTAAATGACACTTATCCGTAAGGGTATATATAATCAGTGTCCGGGTACCCCTGAAAAGGTAAATCATTTCTTCATTTTCCAGCTCAGATATAATTCGTGACGAAAAGGTTTTATTTCAGTTTTCAACGCCTAAAACTAATACCATAGTCTGTTGTAAGAAAGCAGACAAAGAGACTTATTCTGGGTAAATTAATGAGATAAATCGGTTAGTAATCATTCGCACTTAAATTTCACAATTCTTCTTCCCAGGCGTCTTTAGTTCCTCGAGAAACAGAAAAGGAGTTTCTTCTGCCGGAGAAAGCCTGCTACCACAACCGAACATTTCGCTTCATTCGAACTAAGTGGGTCAATTCTTATCTTCTTGTGATGTTCCGTCCATAGCTCTTCTTTATAGCGTTTCTTTAATATGACCCCTGGTTTCCTGAGAACGGAACAGCACAAAAAATTGCAAACTCCTCGGTAACGATACGCTCCATGTTTTGGTTGTAGTCGGTGTGGAAAAATGTTACATGTTATCATCGTTAAAAGTCTGTTCCTCTTAAGGTAGCAGGAGTATTTATAAATCACCTGAAGCCACCTCACCAATCAAAGTTTCGGCAAGGTGGAGTTTAACCCCGGCTTGGATGTTATACCCCTAAAGTCTGTGACAAGTGGCAGGGAATTCTTTATTTAGTCGACAAAATGCGCCAAAATATGACAAGGGCGCTCACCGCGCAGATGTAATGAGAAGCGAAATTCATGTTTATTGAGTAACGACTTTTCAACGGCTCTCCATTTCATTCTCGGAAGTAGTACAAGATATAGCTGAAATAATATCTAATGATTCTGTCGAAAGATGGGATTAAGTCATGGGATATACTCACATGATAAAAACACCTTTGAAAATTACGTTTGACGTTTATTTTTTACAGTGTTTTCAAAAGAATTTTAAGTACTTCAACGGAGTTAATCCTGAGTTCGTTCAGTTTTAAACTAAATAATTTTCTGTGACCCTTCTACTGATTGATTCGTATGACACCACCAATTTTCTAGTGCATTGCCGAAGTAACTTTTCTCTTTAAAAACGCAATATTATAAAAGGGGTGATTTTTTTCTAGTAACATTTCATCAATCTCCTAAGGGAATTCCTTGTTTCTTTCAAATATATAATAGAATGACTTTCTATTTTTTTAAAGCCTTTAAGAATGTTTTCCAGTCATTGAAGTGGGTTTGTGTTTTATTTAAAGTTTGAAGGTTGGAAATTGAAGCTTTTATAATTGTTTTACGGATTGTAAGTTTTCAGCTCAAATGTTTCAGTACTCTCTTAACGAGATAAATGGTACTGTAATCAACCTGGTCTGACTTGATGAATAAAGCTTATAATCAGTCCATCTCCAATTAAGCTCAACGAGCTCTGTGAAACTCAAATATCATAATAGAGACTGTTCCTTATACATCCTTGTTAGGAATAAATATTGGCTACTGGTTTTTTTTTAAATTCTGTCCCGAACCCCAACCTATCCTACCCATTAATCCTTCGTATATGTTCTCAGTCCACACCCTCAGTGTACCTGATGATGCCGTAGTGACGGTGAAACGCGTCGTAAAGAAAAATAAAATCTGTGGAAAAGTACAAAGTATATTAATTCCTAACATAAATATCTTCTTTAACTAATTATTGAATTCTTGTATGAATGGTGTCGGTTTATTCCCGAGTATTTCTGGGGTTGCGCTTGTAAAAATGCATGTTTGGTGTGTACCTGCCACACATCCTAGCGGGGGGGCCTAGTAGGGTATCTCTCAGGTGCAGATGACCCGAGACTCGTGGGTTAGCAGGCAATCACGCCACCCACCAGGCTTAACCCGATTGGCGTGCAGTGCGATATGATCGGTCATATCGACTTAAGACGTCAAACGCTTGCACATGTCCCGAGGTGGGAATTCTCATTTAGAAGAGCCCCCCCCCGTCTCGTGGTGTGTGCGTGGCCCGGAAGCTTTTCTCCAGGGACGCATCTCACATCTCGCTTCTGGAGGGGGAGGAGGAGTCGTGTTCATTTCTCACCACCCAACCCCGTCACCTTCCACCTGACCATCTATCCCCCCCTCACTCCTACCCGCTCTTTCTCCCTGCCCCATCGCCCCCTCCCCCGAATACCCCATTCCTGCGGTAGTTGGAAGGAGCATTTTTGACTCGCCGCACGTGTAGTCACGTTTGCACGCGTGTTCCCTAATTTGGAACGGAGGATGGGGGGCGGAGGATGGGAGGCCCTTTTATCTCGTTCCTTTTTTTTTAATTTCCACCTCACATCCGCTCCTTCCTTTCTTCGTGCCCTCTCCCTTCCTCTGCCCTCATCGCCTCCCTCCCCCCATTGTGACGTGCTTCCCCTATGGTTTTCACTTGACTGGAAGATTTTCTTTTTTTCCAGTTGCACGTTGGGATGATTTTTCATCAAAATATGAGCTGGAATGTTCTTTACCTTGTGATTGCATTCGTCGATTTTCTTCAGAATAACTCTTCACTTAATTGGCATGATGTGCCTCCGATTTCCCGTCCTTTTTTCCCGGTTCCTCATGCTTTCTCTGGTACCTACGTGTTCATGAAATATGAAATATTTGTAAATATTTACGGGGACAATCGGGGAATGCAGCTGGGTATCTTATGGGAAAGTTCAAATTGTTTTGAGAACACATGCCGAAATGATACAAATCTCGCTAGGAAACTGAACAGGATTATTCTTTACCTATCGTTGTCTTTTATATGACTTTTTATTGTTTAGTGAACGGTTTTATAATGATAATGTAATGAAATTAATATAAAAGGGATATTGGTTATAGTTGAAAGGGATAACAGTTTTATTGTGCGATGTCTTTAAAACGTTCCTTTCTTCGATTGTATTGTGGAGACCAAAAATTAATCTCATTGGCCGGTCTTTCCTTACTGCGAACGTTTGTAATTTTATCCTTCATTCGGGAATATTTTTTTATTTACAAAGTTTCTTTTAAGTCGTTTAAATTTAATTAAATCTTCGCTGATTTTCCACCTGATTGGGAATTCAAATGCCGGAATTCCCCAAGAAGATGATGGCGAAACTAGTCATGGAAACGTCTCGAAAAATAAAAATACTTGGTTTAGTTCCACAATACATATATATATATTTAACAAACTCGACCGGTTTAGTTTATTTTTAGTCCAAAACATTTTTAAAGCCAACTCTTGAGAATTAACTGGTGAGATCGAAACTGGTCGCGTTTGTTAAATTTATCCTGTGTGGCTAAATCAATTGTTTTTATTTTCGAAATGTCGAAATTCCAAAAAAGTTAACGTGCCTACTATTGGGTTTATGGAAACGTCTCCGGTTGAACTCCTGACCTGGTAGAAAAACCGCGAAGATTTCAATGTGATCGTTTGCCGAGATAAAAAACCAAATCCTACATCTTTTAATTACATTTTGGAGCAACGATACAGGTGGAACGATAAATTTTGGATTCGTAATTCATAGCAACAGTTTTAAGATGCTACAGCTATCCGTTTTGAGTCGACTTTTTTTATTTTCTCCGGCGCTCTTTCGGCACCGCTCTAGCCCCGAGAGAAGTCATTGGCACGATCTGCTTTGTTCTACGCCGACTCGCGGCCTTGGGCTCAATGGAATTTCTGATTCCGCTTCTGAAATAGTCCGTGGGTGTAGATGATTATTTCTCGAAACGAATTGATTTAATGAACCAAGGATTCTGAAAGCCCTGGCGGATTCCGTACTTTCCTTTTTCTGCACCTAAGCCCACAAAATTGGCCACTTGGTGCAAGCCGGACACCTGTCTAATTTGATCAAGTTTGAGCGACGGACCCGAAATCACCGATAAATTATGCTCCCTGCCTCGAAATCTTCGTTCTGTTAATGATTCCTCTGGGGAAGAGGAAAAGGAGAGCGTCTCTATAATTTAATGTTCTTTAAATAAATACTTCATTGCTAAGGTCGATGGTGTTAGGCCATCACTTCGGTGACCGGCCGCATCGAAATACTTTTACTTTTTACTTGGTTTTCCACTTGACATTTTTGTGCTACCCCCGTTTCGTTTCGCTACAAATTCTCCAAGATGATCTTAAATATGATAATAAAGTATGACAAGTATCGTTTGGGGTTTTGCCACAACTAAATACTATAATTCAAAACAAACACAAACTTGTCCTAAAGTCGGCTTGTTGACGCGATGTAGAGGTAGCTTGGAGATCTTTCCTATGGTGGGTTAACGTAATCCCGGTTGGGCATTAAGTTTATTTTTCTGTGCCGTCTACAGATTTCCTTTAGCGTTCAGAAAAACAGATTTTATCCCACCCCGAGACCAGATAGAGAAGCTATTACGCAAAGCGTTGTTTGCAATCTGTCTAAAGAAGTCAGCTACCGTGCGCAAGAGTGGATGCTCAAAAATACGTATACCATGGCTAATAATTATTAAGCATTATTAAGCTCATTTTGAAAAGTGAGCTTGTGTTTCCTGTGAACATCAATTCGAGTTTCGTAATTAGGAGAAATTCAGCTCATATTTAATGAGAGATATGCTCTTTTCCGTTCCCTTATTAGAGGATGTGAGTACATTCCTCCTCCTTAAGCAGTGTAGGAAATTAGTAGAATAAGAGGGAAATCATTTTGGAGCTTGTTCGAGAAGGACAAGCTCCAAAATACCTCAAGGCCTTTCGACCTCGAGGGGAAAGTGGTGGTGAGAGCGACCGAGGAAGGGAGAAAATTCTTCGGGTGTCTTCGGGGGAATTTTTAGGTCTCCTCGGAATAAGTTTTACTTAAGGGAGGGCAGTCTTTAATGAGAAGGTTTTTGGGGGTTCGTGTGGTCGAAAAAAGAATTTAAGTGGGGTAAATGGTGCCAGATTAACTCCGGAAACAAGAGGCCCTTAAAGGGCAGGTAGGCTCGGGTTTGCAAGAGGAGGCAAGGACCCATATGATAGTCAGCGTGTCATGTCGCTGTTTAGGTTAACGCCTCTCTGTCCTCATGTATTTGAAGATCCTTAAAATTGAGGATGGTGCAAGAGTTTTTTTTTGGGCCGAGCACTCTTAGTCTCTTTAAATAATAGCCTTTGACTTTTCCATTTTCATTTTTTTTCTTTTTGAGTGATGATTTTGATTTTTTTTCATTTTCGGTCGATTGAAAGACTTGCAAGATTTTTTGTGTCCACATGACCATCGAGAAAAAAATATCGAAATTCAGAAAAAAAAGTAAATAGACAACACCAGAATCACCTCTACTACTTCCACTTCTTATCCTTTTTTATATCTTTGTTCTTAAGATATGCATCTTTTTAGTCGGAGGCAAAAATTAAATACAGATCTAAAGGTCATAATGGCCCTGATTATGTTTCCTCTTCGTTCCTTTTTTGACCAATCTCCAGTGTTTGATTCACTATTTAGGAATTGTGTTTAATGTGCATATGGCTGAAGTTGATTACCGTTTACCAATTAGAAAAGATAGTGCGTCGCGCTACGAGTTTCTTGAAAGCGTTTCACAAAGCGAAGGGAATCCGTCTAGTCCACTCCTGAGGTATTCCATCATTTGGGACAAAAACACGTGTGTGTTGTCATGTACTTTCTCAGGTAGGAGATTATGGAGTCATGTCAACAGGCCATAATTTTTCGTTCCATTCCTTTAGGAGCAGGCCTGGGTGAGTGTAGGTGCGCATGCGTTATCTTTCATGTCCTCGGTCAACCTCTTGGGACGACTGTGTTGCGCACTTGCTGTCGTGTTGAGGTATTCTGAAAAATATCCCTTTCCCTCGAGGGCGATGGGCCGGTAACCCAGAGTCCATTTGTGAGCACAATGTGGCGAAAGAAAGGAGTGAACCGCACACCGGTGTGGGACGAACGCGAGGAGCTCAGGGAGGGAGACGAAAGGGGAGTTGGTCGGTTGCTTTCTTCCGTCGGGTAAGGAAAGATAGACGGATATCTCTCTAGACATCGGTCGACAATGGAAGAGGAATAAGATATGACTACCCGCGGCCCCGAGGGAAAAGCCTTTCGAAAGTGGAATGACGAACTGGAAAAGGACAAAAATGAAGAATGTGCGACGTGCATATTGTTAGTAAGGCGTTTATGAATCAAGAACGAATAAAATCTTGCATTTAACGTTGTATTCAGCTGTCCCTCGTTAGCGACAGTAGCATCGCATTCCTGTCACTTTGTTAACGTAAATGTATTCTGAAAATTTATCGTGTTGCTCGTGATTGGTGGATGCATTGGATTTCTCTTGCCCCCATTTCGCTTCTCTCCTCCACCGTAGCAATAATTCAAAGTTCGGTAAAAATCGATGGTCGAAATGATTGATTTGACACTAATCGCTTCCCAAAAATTCGAAGACGGATTGTCATCCTTGCTGGGTAGGCTATGCGAGTCGGCAGTTGATTAACAAACTTTCTGTCGTCGAAAACCTTGGAGGGTCTCAGCATTGTACAAATCTATGGGTGACAAACTTTCTTTCAATAGCTTTTCTTAGCCAATACTTTACGAACTCACAATCGTTGTGGAAAATTTCCAGGAACATTGTTTGTTTAAGCATGTACTACAAGAATGCTTTCATATTAGATAAGGCATTGGTAGTTACTAGGACGACAGGAGATCAAAAACCACTAATAGATTTGCTCTATCGATTCAACAGAAATAAATGTATTCGCAGCCTCTTTAGGTTATCCAAAGTGAGATTTTAATATGATTCTGACTCCCGAACTAGATTTAAAGAAAGTTCTATCTTCCCGATTCGACCGTGGTTCCAGAAATTTCACGAATAATTCTTTAGCTGTCAGAAAAAAATATTAATGTTTGTTGAAACGCGGATCTGGAGACCTAACCAAGGAGAATAGGCACCATTTACCGATACGAATATTTATTTATTTATTTGAAACGATCAACCAAGACCGTATAAGAATATGAGCTTGATAATTATTTTTATTATATTTGTTATTACCGTAGTAACTATTCTCATTGACTCCATAAATAGCTACTGCTATTGTAATAGTCATGACAGCTTTTCAAAAGGCGTAGAAAGGCTCACCTTACGAATTCCATTTTCAAGAACATATTACTGCATTTTTCCTTCTTCTTATAATCCTGTTTTGCTATGACTTATAAATTATAATAACCTTTTCTCGTGACATTTATTCTTCACTGAAGTAAACACAACATTTTCTTCACAAGATCCTTTAGTGCAAACGGTATAATCATCTTACGTAATTCACAAGCAAATATAATACCGTTCAAGTGTTCCGAATAGTTTCTTCCGTCTAATCGGATTATTAAATAATAGATCTCTGAATCTCTCCACAATTATTGTAGTGGGATGAGTTCACGACAGGCATTCACCATCTACAAATACACAGTATTGAGTGACGCAGTTTGTAAAACAAAATGGTCAAAACAAATGGTGAAAGCAGCACGGGTCAAATCTGGTTGGCAAATGAATACCAGAGCTTTGTATCTAAATACGAAGAGGTAAGAACAGTTTTGATAATGGCGTGAGATACTAGTCCCTAAAAATATTTCGTTAGGTAAATGTAGAGAGTCATAAATGGGGATCGAATCCTCTTCCATCGCTCATTCCAGGACCTGGTATTGAGTAAACCGAAAACAGTTTGATTTTTTTAGTCACGAAAGTAAGCGCATGGGTTGATAGACGACCTAAATTCATTATCACGGCGGTATCGCATTGTCTTGTAATGAGGAAGTTCTTCTGGGCGCCCCAGGGGTTAGCGGTTGGAGTCCAGTTGTGTGTGTGTACTGTCCAACCGTGTGCTTCCTTCCTGGCCAATGGCCCTCTCCGATGACTGGAATGGGAAAGGCGAGAAGGTATGCGACGGCACATTTCGTCCCTTCGACAGGTGGCCGTCCCCTCCCCCGAAATTTTACACTTAGGGAGCGAGGGAGGGAGGCGCAGAAGAACGTGGGTGTCCTAATAGGGATGGGCGGAAGTCACTTCCGTCCATATTAGTGAGCTGGTGCATCCCATGTGCTTACCCATGGAGACGGTCGTGGATACCCTTTCCCCATTCCTCTCCTTCTCTCCGTCAGGGGATAACGTCTAACCCAGTGGAACTTTCTAGCTGTAGTAATCCTCACCTCTTTGAGCCTGGCGAAAGTTCCGAAGGTTTTTGCTGAGGGGGAGATAAGTCCGGGTGGGCTCGGTTCATGTACTCTTCTTTGAGTTTTCCATGGGGCTGAAAGATGGGACTACAAAAGGTTTTTAAGGGACCCATTCCAAACGTTTCGCACAGTCGTTTGCACCGCTGGCCGATAGCAACTATGGGCATTTATTTTAACCCAGAGAGTCTTGTAAGAAAACAACCAGTGCTTTTCTGTTGGCGCCCGAGCGTCTACATGTTGCAGTTGTGTTTTTGTTGCATACATTAAAATGTTGCGAGTCAGCAGGAAGTGCGTTTTAATTTTTTGTTTCCCCAACATATATTTTTTAACATATTATTATGACCTCGGAATATAGAGAATACTCGAACATCGAGTTGTTTTTCTTGTCTTTTTCGATTACTTTCGTCCATAGTTAAAATTACGAAAAATTATTATTTCGATTATTTATTCAGATTCCTTCTGTGAACGAGATGATACATTAGATTGACCACTGAGAATAAAAACAGCACTTTTCCACAGAAAAATAAAACTTTAATGTACAACGTACGTTTCAGCTCACTGAGCC
>WURS02080466.1:0-10212 GCA_011762765.2 Rhinocypha anisoptera
GGCGAATAAAAATAAAAGAGAGGAAGGAACGGGCGAGTTGGATTCTCATCGAGCTGAACGAATTCATGAGAAACATAAGAGAGAGAGAGAGACGTTTCCCCGTAAAGGAGAACATAACTTTGGAGGGCAGGAGCGAAGTGGAGCTTAAGAGATGGAGGTATTTCGGTGAAGTTTATTGCCATTATGAAAACACAGGGATAAAATAAGCAATGATGCGACAGCGTATACCTTTCTTATAAGTCAACAATTTTCCGTTTGTTATTTCGTCCGCCAGGTAGGTAGGCATCTCAAATACCGGATGTCGCTAGGTCGTTTAGCCGACGCTGTCAATTGATCGCGATTTCCATTCCAATTTCCTCGAATATTCCAATTTTTTTAAAATAAAATATTTTTCATTCACCGTGCGGAATATGAAAAGAATTGTTACTCACCAAGTGTTAAAATAAAATATTACTATTTGATAGAGAGTTTGTATTTGTGTTCCTTTATTAAATATTATGACTTGAAAAGGAACGTAGAGAATTCCATTTATTATTTAAGCTTGAACTTAGAGAAAAGGATGCGGACCTTAACGTTGTGAATAAGAAACAAGTTTCATAATAAGGTTTTTATTTCCTTCTTGGGCTGAATGTGAATTTTATTTTGTTACTTGCAATATCTTATTGATAGCTCGTGATAAAATCATGATAACACTCGTGGAAATCTGACTTTTTACCTGTTTTTCAAATTGTGCAATTTTTATAATAAATACTGCCCCATATGTCCTAGTATTAATTTGTTCAAAGTAATGAACACCATACGTATTTTTGTATGTATGATGAAATAAAATAGCTATTCATGTGAAGTAACGTGGGTATATATCAAAGGCGATACAAAATTCGATTCTAGGTTCGCGTTCTCGTCAATATAGAAGCATATACCTCATGTGCATATGTCCTTTTGCCTTATTTGCGTTTTTACTTCTTCCTAATCCGCTGTCTCGATGGAATTCTACTTTCTCTCCTCCGACAACGCCTTTCTTAAAAAAAAATATGACCCTCCTTTTCGAATGGGTCGTGATTAAAATATCTAATAGGGTAGGAATAAAAATTCGTCTCTTAAGTTCTCGGGAAGAATATTATGAGTCTAATCCACGTATAATTTGTTTCGAAGGTTCCATCCAATGAAATAAATCTGTTGTAAAGTTTTAACAGGATCGGACGTAGTGTATCAGGGCATCGGGAGAAGAATTGAGTTCTCTCAAGAGAATTCTATCTTCCAGGACAATAATGCATTCCTTTCTTTTTTTACAATAATACGTTCAATAAAAATAAACAAATGTATATACATATATATATATATATATATTACCTTACGGAAATTTTCGGTAACCTTTAAGAATGTGGGGAGAGCAATTAGAAGGGGGGGAGGGGGCGTTCAACTACGGCCTGTCAAACGATAATATTAAAAATTCCAAAGTCTCTACTCTATATGGGAAACCAGGAAGATGACGAAAGAGGAAGTGAGTATGTAATGGTAATTAAATTAAAAGAAAAACATTACGCTAGAGACCCGCCAATCGTTGTTACACGTTATTAAGAGTGAAAAGTGTGTTTTTTCTGTGGGTTAAATTGCCTGTAAGCACGAATGGCTGCCGGGTTCCCTGCGGTAATTTCGGTTTTATTTTTTTTTATTATCGTTAGTAATACATCCTCTCTCTCTCTCTTCCCGGTTGCCCAATAAAAATATTATGGCTCTGGGCATTTTTCAATTATCCTCAAGGGTAGGGGATGGGGACCGGACTTGGTTAAGGGCTACCTTCAATTAAATATGAGACGCGTGCCCTACAAGCCTTAAAAAAAAAACACAATAAGCACTTATTACATATTCTTAAAATGAATATGTATGTAAACAATGAGAAGTAAAGAAAAACGCTTGTGGTTTGCGTGATTCCTACTAGAACCTGGCCGCGACTGTTCGCAGGGTGGCCGAGGAGAGGGAAGGAGTGGTGTGTCTTTCCGACTTTCGAAGGATTCCGTTCTCCCCCGTTCATGGTGGCGGCGGTGAACCTTCTGGTGAGGAAGTCGCCCCCCACGCCTTCCATGGAGCGCGGAGGGCGATGATAGCCGTGTTCCTCCGCGCCGCGAGCCCCTCCCTCCACCAGCGCCTCGGGTCCAATTAATGTCGTCGCCATCACGAGAGAGAGAGAGAGAGAGAGAGAGGCGCCCTCCGCTCTGTGGGCACACGTCCTCGGTCGATGATGGAATGAAAATATTTGTTCCTTCCCCTCCGAAATACGATATTATCTCGCACGAGGCACAATTTTATCTTTTCTCTCCCTCCCAGTCTCCCCCCCCCCCTTTCTCTCTATCTCCCCCACTTCGTGTGACGGGGGCATTCCAATATATTGAAGATGAGAAAAAACTACAGATTTCTAATTTTATAAGCAAGTCACTTTTTCCTGAACATCATCAGTAGAATTATTAAGCTAACTACGAGGTGCATTCAAGTTATAAGACCTGGAATTTTTTTCTTACTAATTATTCACCTTAAAAACAATGAAAGTCATGCTACTTCTCGACGTAATCTCCCTGCAGCCGTAAACATTTTTCGCAACGTCGACGCCATGATTCTATGGCCGCGGCGAAGGCTTCTTTAGGAATCTGTTTTGACCACTGGAAAATCACTGTCGGTGTGCGAGGCCGAGATTGTTTTGGTTCGTTGTCACAAGATGCTCTGCCTTCTTTAAACTGTCGCACCCATGAACGCACTTTCGACTCATCCATGACTGTATCACCACATTTCTCCTTCAACTGGCGATGAATTTCAATCGGTGTCACACCACGAATGATTTTCCACCACGAACCTGTTTTCAGTCCGGCCTTACAGCTTTATTGCACCTCGTTGGAGGCCTTACAGCTTTATTGCCGGATATACTATAAAGCCACATAGGATTTCCTTGGAGGCCTTACAGCTTTATTGCACCTCGTAAGATAACTGTGGCGTAGACGATGTTTATTGTGCGAGAAATATGCCATAGAGAATATATGTTTAGGTTAAAAAACTATGACTGTATGAAGAAGTTGTCAGGTAACATGATAGGTATAAACCAATCTTTAGACTGACGATGGGAATAAATGCATTGCTGTTAGGACGCAGTATAGCAAGATTTAACTTACGGCTTCCATAAATATGCTATTTTGTATGAGACATAGTCTTGGTTTTAATGAACTCTGACAACTGTTATAATAGGTAAACATTTCGCATCCCAACTTATTCCTCAGCTCCACAGGCAAGAGATCTTGCACATGCATGCACACGTGCATGATCTCGTCGGAAACGATATCTGCCAAAATGACGGGATCATGCACGGAGAAATTTGAACATGTTCTAATTTTTTCTCATTACGCATGCCTGATGCTTGAATGATCAGCACTCGTTGGGCATGTTTGTTACGTGAAATATGGAGACGCAGCCTCGAGGTTAATAATGCTTACTACCGTTACATAGAGCATCTTACTGTGACAAACATTCAGTTAAATAATGCATGAAAGTGGCTAGATTATAAGAATGTTGTGCGTTCAATTATTTGATTATCTGATGCCCTCTCCCCCAACCCCTCCCTCCCGCTCCATCTCCGTCTCGTTCACAGGATGCGGTCCCGATGGCCGACGTCCAAAAGGGTCCTTCCATCCTGGGTGCGGAGGCGGAACGGACACTCTCTCCAGCCTCTCCGTCCCAATCCGTCTCTATCGTCCATGCCTTTATTATCTTTCACCTCCTCCCCACTCTCTCTCTCCCCCTTTCTCTCTCTCTCTCTCTTCCACTTCGATGATTCCCGAATCCTCGCGCCCTTTTTCCCTCAAGATCTCCTTAGTCGTCGGGATAATCGTTTTTCGCTTCCAGGTGCCATTACTGACCCATTACGTTTTTTTTTCAAAATTAAACTCCACTTGATTCTTTCACCCGGCTCTTGCCTGCCATGCCGTCCGGGGTTCGGAAAGAGTCGGGCGGGAGTCTCCTCCCATTCCGTCCAGTGTGGCGCCACCGCCGTTCTTTCGCCGACCGGGAGAGAGTGCTGTCGAATGGGGAGCGAGGGCCATCGAGCGTATCGAATGATTATGTCGTCGAACGGTTTCCGTTTCCCCGGTGATAAAGCGAGCATAATTGAATCTCGACAAGATCTCGCCGGTGAAACTGAGAAGAAAGTGGGAAAAACAAAATTTCCCGGTAACTCGGAGACGGACTTGGGTCTCTCTTTCTTCGCGGGCATATCAATAACATAAAATCAACGTGCTCACGGCATCTAAGAATGGGGGGAATTAAACTTTGTCCGTTTCACAAAAAAAATTTCATGAATGAGCACCACCGGTTTCGTAAAAAGTGTTGCATGTCACCTGATTGTAACTGATATCACAAGTGACTGATAAAAATCATCACCCGTTTATGTCAACGTTTTGAATAAACAGGTCGTAGTCATTTATTACAAAAATTTTTTGTGAAACCAACGACTTTTAATTTCCACGATTCATAATGTGGTTTCACCAAGTTAAGCCGAAGTCTGTTGAACGAGTACAATATCCAGTTCCTGCTGGATAAGTTAATTTTCATGAAATAGGTTTGAAACCATTCAGGAAAGATGTCAGATGCTATACTATCCTCAGTGCTGAATGCCATATTTGTAGATGTTTATAAGGATTTAATAAAGTAAACAAGGAAAGCCGAAGGAAAAAAAACCGTGGGCAAAGGTAACTTGTAAATCCTAAAGAACGACTGAGTCCTTTAGCCGTCTAATGGAGATTCTCTCACTTCCATTATCAGCAGAGGAAACGACAAAGGAAGCAGACGGCCAATTCGACGGCGCGTCAGCCTCCGTGGGGTCTGGAATTGTACGCTTGGTGACTGCGTGTCCAAAGTAAGGGATAACGTTATTTCAACTGAACGCTGCTTCACATTATATTGTGTCCCTTTTACAACAGAGGAAAAATAAATATCTATTGTTCCTTGGCTTATTTGTCCACTAATAGCATAGAAAAATATATGCACATTCATATCAGATCTCATATCTAGCATAATGACAGTTTTAGAATAAGGATACATATAGGTTGCAATAGAAATACCAAGCACAATATTTAAATTATAGGCCGAAACATGTCATTTTACCCCGCCCGGTGGTAGAATACCGACAGGCATTAACCGATATTGTCAGGCTTTCTGCGTTCCAGGCCAGGCAGGAATACCCGGAAATGAGATTGCTGATGAATTCGCAAAGGCGGGAGCCAGCGTCAATCTGATTGGCCCAGAGTTAATCTTACCCATCTCCCCCAGTAAGGGTAGGTCGGAGATTGAATGCTGGGTTCAATACCAGCGTCTCATGATCTGGCAAAGCTCTGTGGGTTTAAGGTAGGCCAAGCTCCACATTGGTGGACCAAGACCTAGCTTTGCTAAGAAACTTCCGTCTCTGAACAAAAGTGAAATCAAGACTATTGTATCTATTGACAGGCCACTAGAGTCATTAGGTACCTTTCGCGAGCTCACCCAACTGTAGATGGTACGAAGATGGTATTGAGACTACGTCTCACCTTTTATGCGAGTACCCGATAGTTACCGGAACTCGAAACAACTTCCTAGAAGCATCATTCATGGACTTTGAGTAAGTCAGACACACACCCATTAGGGACACTGGCGTTTAGCAAGGCCATTGATCTTTACGGGTTATATCATGTGGTGGATGGCACATAGGACCAATAGGTCTAAGTGCCCTTGGGCCGCCTTTTCAGGGGTTCTCCACCTCACTCTTTATCTATCTATGTATATCATTTTACACACTTCCTGAAAAGTAAAAATGATAACCAAATATTTTTTTTTATAGATTGAAGTGCAATTCTTGCTGTCATTTAGTTTACTGTTCCGTAAGCTTTAGGAAAATATTTTTGTTGTGTGGCATTTCTATTTAGCGTGGCGATTAAATAGTCAGGAGCCAATGTGGTCGTTAAATTGTACTTTTTCCCTGACAGTAAAGAATTCCATTAAATACCCATGATGCACACCATTAAAAAAACAATGCAAGAATGAATTTATAATATTCAGAATTCTTGCAGGCACCGTGCCAGCTGATTTTGGATTTTTATAATAAAAGTAGGTATTAAATATCTCAGCCACAGTTCGACGTTCAGTATTTATATTATATTGGCGGAAACACCAATGTATCATCTTTGTTTCCATTTTCCAAACATCCAGTGATTTCTATTTTTCCGACGAGGAGTAATTCCGTATCTTTTAATTTTGATGCCTAATACACTCTTCCAGTTCCTTTCGAATCTGAGCACCTGGACGCCTTAGGCGCAGAAGTAGGTATGTGTACGATGAGCTGTTTACCGATTAATAATATAACTTGTCTTATCACTTTGATCTAAATCTGTATAACCGCAAGAACATTCCACCATGCTCACACATTTCAGCAATTTCAAATGACTATCTGTGTGGGCTACATCATTCCGCAACCTGATTCTTGTTCCATTCGGATTTCATAAGCTCTTTGTCGTTCAATTATTGTTGAAGATTCGAAGCGTAATTAATACATTCCTCCAGCGATTCTGAAATATAAAATTTATGTCTCTTGGATTAAAGTCCATTTATATTATGAAGATATAGAGGAAATCAAAAACTTTGCAATTCCACATAAAATATTTATTCTGTCACGACCATCACCTGATGATTCTGTACAGCGGCGAAACCATGGTCGTGACAAAATAAATATTTTATGTGGAATTGCAAAGTTTTTATTTCCTCTGTGTATTCATAATGGAAAAATTCCACCAAGTGACGCCTGAAACCGTTGATTATTCCATTTATATGTCACTTACCATTTATCTCTTAAATTCGAACATAAATATAATTATAAATTTCTAATATAATCTTGATTTCTTAAACCCCTAAATGACATTGCTTATCTCGAATTTAGGAACACTGCAAATTACCTGGAAATTAGTCTCTGGGAATAATATTTATTTTTTTACCTGCTGCCCATTAGTGTGCTAAATAATGGTATTTAAATTATTCAGAGCTTTAGCACCCATGATAGTGCAGCATAGGATAACTAGTCAGTTTCTGACGCTCATTATCATGCAGTTTTTATCGAAATATACACATACGCATAAAATCGCGTATGACAAGGCGGGATTACGCTCTTCGTTCGACTTAATGGAAATAATGAGTTTCTCGATACACGAGGAACATTGTAGTGCTTGTTCATCATTTTTCCAAGACAGCCTATTTTAGTAACAGTTATCGGAGTTTATTATATATTTTCAGTTATCCTTAATATGGTCCATCATTATAATTGAATTTTGGTAGAATTAAACTTGAAAACGTTCGATATTTGGTAGTTTTATCGACATGCTATCCATAAGTATAAAGGGGAAAATTATATATGGCGGGTAAACAGTGTACTTCGTATATAATATCTATTTTCAAATTCCTCCTGTCCTGGATTCCACTCTCTCCGCACGCAGCCTTCCAGACCGCTGAAGGAGGTAACAGTGGACTGTGTAGGAAGGCAGGACAATATACCAATCGTAAGAAACATTCACTCTGTTCTTCCACTTTTAATTTCACCCATTTCCAATTTTACTCAGGTATGACCTGACCTAACGGTCCGAGCTTGTATCACCGCCTATAATATAATATTTTTTAATCTTTCATGAAAATCACGTAAATACTGTTATTCCGGAGAAACCAACTTCTAAACTTTTTTGTCTACAGACTTGAGAATATGAGAAACGGACTCGAAAGCTCAGGTGATAATTCCCATTCAAATACTTCACCATAAAAAAAATTAATATTGGTAAACATCAGGAATTTTACCAAAGCTCTTATTTGTATGGCCGCGGTTACTTTTATGATTTGCAGTACGACGGTTTTCAAATTCTTTCCTGAATATTGGCAAAGTCGGGCTGACCTTTCGGAAATCACAACTTTATCATAGAGTAAACACTGTGCAATAATAAAAATCTCTTATATCTGGAAAAATAATTTGGTATTTGTGTTACTATATGCAGATAAGAGGTCGTGGTAATCCAGTGGGTGTAGTGTTTGGCTACTGACCCGGGGAACAGGGTTCGAGACTCGGTGACGACTTCGGCCTCCTTAAGCAAAACTCAAGTTGAGTGATTTATCGGGCAACACATCTTCGTGGGAAACCACAGGCGGCACAGGGAAAGGAACTGGCCCCTCTACCCTGATGTGTGAATTTTCACACGCATAGTACGAGGTGCATTCAAGTTATAAAGCCTCCGATTTTTTTTGGACTAATTATTCACCTTGAAAACAATAAAACTTGTATTACTTCTCGACGAAATTTCCCTGCAGATGTACACGTTTTTTGCAACGTCGCTGCCATGACTCTATGGTTGAAGGTTTCTTTAAGTGTCTGTTTTGAGCACTGGAAAATCGCTGTGACGCTGTCGGTGTGCGAGGCCGAGATTTTTTTGGTTCGTTGTCACATGATGTTCTTCCTTCTTTAAATTGTGGCACCCATGAAAGCACTTTCAACACATCCATGACTCCATCACCACATGTCTCCTTCAACTGGCGATGAATTTCGATCAGTGTCACACCACAAATGATTGCACGCTGGTCATGCAACGAAAACGTCGCCATTTTGAGTATCGAAAACAGTTCTCATTCTCGCGGCTGCCGCTAGATGTTCTGTCCGACGTACAGTGCTGCCATCTGTCACGCATTTACAAAGAGGGCCCTCTCATTTTAAAACAAACCGCATGTTTCTGTTTCCAGTTCGAAGAAAAAAAATGGATGCCTTTAATGCACCTCCTATAAAGAATGATCTCATTAATGATTTCAACAACTTTCGATTTTGATAGATTTAGAAAAAACTGGGGTTTTTCAGAATAGCATGTAGCTCACGTTTCACATAATGGGTAATTACTACAATACCTCATGTATTTATTATCATTGAAAATTTATTAGAAAAACATTGTGGATATAATTCCATAACTATTTATAGCAATGAACAAAAAAGAAGATAAGTAGTTCATTATGTCAAGAAAATTATACGTAATATAATAGAATCTAGTAACAACATCAGTAGAATTCGGATAGAATCTAAGTAACATTGAATTTCACATTGAAATGTGAACACAAAAATAAAATTCACATACATGAATAGCAAGAATGATACATGTCACGAATGGAATAGATTAATCTGATTAATTTAAAACAATCATTTCACAATGTGAATCATTTTTATCTAAATATCATAACTATAGTAATTGGAAGAAGTCAGATGGTTGAGAATTCCGCCATGTGCCATTATAAAAAATAAATTTCATTAGCGGAATACAACAGAAAATATGTATAAAAAATATAACATATACGATGACAACTTTTACCCAAAGCAAAACCTGTATAAACTTTATTCCATCACAAAGAGCCATATAGCAACTTGCTAACAAATGAGGAAACGTGACAAGCCTGCAAATAATTAAAACGAAACGCCGACAGTGTTTTGTCGGTATTCATCGCTGTAAGCCCAAG
Organism: Rhinocypha anisoptera; assembly: GCA_011762765.2. Taxonomy (NCBI): domain Eukaryota; kingdom Metazoa; phylum Arthropoda; class Insecta; order Odonata; family Chlorocyphidae; genus Rhinocypha; species Rhinocypha anisoptera. The sequence goes on from WURS02080466.1 coordinate 9,535, forward strand.
GGCATGAAGACAATGACAACCTACTAAATTAATTGCGATTCGTAATGGGGAACGATCAAACGATGTACTTCATTCACTTAAGTTGTGAATAAGCGACATTTGATAACTAAACGGAAGAAAAAGAAACCGGTTTCGAAATGTTAAATGCAAACCATACTTTAACAATGCGTCACATCACGTTAATATATGACGTAATTCAATGTTAAATTTAAAATATGCAAATGGACGTCTAAATCGTCCAGGAATATATATTCAGGCTGTGACGCATGCAAATAATATCTGTGCAAAACTTAAAAATCCCTAGAGGCATGACTTTGCATAGAATCACGTAGTCAAGCGCAGTAAAGGTTAATATGTACTTTTAAAAATATTTGCCGTTTACAGCTCAGGCATACATTTAATTTTAAGGTAATTCCAGATTATAAATCACGAGTAGGAGCAGAAATTATCCATAATAAAATGATCATTACGGAATATGGTGGAAAAAAATAGAAAAGTCCTAATCGTGACGGATAAAACGCAAAACTCTAGGAGGGAGTGTATATTTACCTCCATAAGATAAGATACGATTAGTCTATACGACTTCTTAACATATATATATATAATATATAATCACTTCGAAAAGGTTCACAATGTGAATAATATTGGTTCGAACACTAGTGGAACGTACAGAGACAC
>WURS02080476.1:0-10211 GCA_011762765.2 Rhinocypha anisoptera
TATGAAATATCATTCCATAAATATCTCATTAAAATGGTCAATTCTTACTGGAATGGTATTTCATTTTCAGTTGATATTTTATAAATTCGTTTTTCTGTTAAACTTTGTCTATTAACCTAATTGGTCTAAATAAATTACATACATAAATACAAATTGTATACGAGAACTCGTTTTATTGTTCTGTTGCTCTAACGCGGAAATATATCCGGTTTACGATCATAGCTTATTTCTTGAACCTTAATTAATGCATATCAAAAATGTATTCATAGTTGCGTAAAGTCCTATTGTAGATTAAGTAAGAGTTGATATTAAGGAAGTATTAGGTACTTGTACGCGTGTCGATTAACTGCTCTCCAACCAATAATGTCGGATTCAAAGGCCCCTCGACTTCGTCACTTATGTCCCTGTGTGATAAATGCGCTGCCAATGGAGAAAGAAGAAATCGCAATGCACTTTTAAAACTAAAGCTAAGATTTTTTGTCATTATTTTGGTTTTCTTATTATATGAACTCATGCCATTATTTTATGTGCAACACTTTTATTCATTACCCTGAAAGCTGTTAGCGACCATCCGTTGAATTGTACAGCATGGGGAAACGAAAGGTTAGTTAAGTTTATGTATGTGTGTGAACAAAGTTTCCCATTGTACAAGAATAATATTATGAAATTACGCACCCGAAACACGAACGATATTTTTAATGATAGATTATCTTAGAATCACATGTTATGCATCTGCACAAAGGTTGTTGTTCCACGAATAATTTGCCATGTTTGGCTTTATAAGATGTTGGTAGTTATTGCTAATCTTGAACCCGTTATCAAAAACATACATTCATCTTCAATTGAAACAATATATTATTTTCAATTTGGACATTTTTAAGACAATTAAAAATTTTTAGGGGACAGCAATAACTAATTAATCGATTTTGAGAATTATATAACAGAGTTAATTATTTAAAAAATAATTCAAGGCCATATTCAATATAATGTAGATTTGAGTTTCAGTTTTCATTGGGCACATGTTGAGGCACAACGATGAGACTGAACATTCCCAAGGAATTTTACATGGCGAACTCGCTTATTTCTTTTGAGACGAGGGAGTTACATAAGGTAACGGCAATTTCTCAGTGACCGAATAAAAAAATTCTTGTGACAAAAGGGTACGTACAGTAGAGAAAACATCCCCAGAATAATATCACCGCTATACGCCAACGTCTTGAGGATTATACATTTTTCACAACATACCTCACGAGGAAAGATGTCACAATACTCATATGACTTGACATTAACACTCAGTGGTTATGGATTCCTATCTCAATTGAAATTCATGTGAGATTACAGATAGCACTGGATATATTCACTGTATACTTCGTCCAATTTTCGCACTTTCCTGAGCTGAAGAATTGATGAAATAGATGTTCCTCCGGGAGGTGAGTGCCGCATGCTTTTTCACGATAAGATTTTGAGGACACACGATTCCATCATTCGCAATCAAGTAGAACTGAAACTTTCCATATTTACTCGTTTTCTTGAGTTAACCCCGTTCTCTTTTTCATAATGGAACGGCATTCTGTTATTCACGAATCACTTTACATTAAAAGTAGCTTAAAATCAGCTGTAGCCAATAGGTTGTTCCCCTAGGAATGACTTAACATTAAAGCCCTTGCTTGAGTTTTCGAGTATTGGGAGCGACTGTCTCCTTCCTCTCCTCTCACGTATGACCTCGACACTGGGTGCACAAAGGCGAACTAGAGCAGGTATAAAAACCTCACGTCCTTGTTCGTTCGAACTTAGCTATACAATTCAATGCGTAACAGCATTAACGCAGAACTGAGCGGGTACAGGTTTCCCTCTGGGGGGGATAATTTGACGCCGAGGAAAGACTTCTTAAGGGAATATTTTTCACCCCATGTCTCTCAAACCGCGCAATTCTCCCGACTATACGACATTTATTTTCTCCGAAAACGTACTGTGAGTTCAGTACGTTTTCGGCATGAAACTCCACGCACGTTCCTGGACGAGTTATCTTTGTACCTTTTTTTTGTCGTCCCTTCTGATTCATAAACTCCGTCACTAATAACATAGAGTAAGTAATACTTAAGGTCTGTACAACAGCCTTGAATAATACTCTGTACTAATAATTAGAGGTCAACCGGTCGCAAAGGTATCCCCCACTCGGCACATTAAAGCACCCCCGTGTCATCTGATCTAGACAGAAAAGTTTTCCCGCCACTTTTCATCGATGTTTTTTAAGTTTGTCTTAGAGAGTTGACTTAGCCACTGCAAATTCCTTGCATGGAGCCTGAAGTGTCATCCTTTAACAGTTCACAGCCTCAATACCTTACTCAATGTCACTCTCATTGTTTCTATGTGACTCCCGGTCTCCAATGACCCTTGCTTACGTTGTCACCATCCAGTCCGCGGAACTACACATAAAATGTTCTAATTTTTAGAATATTGGAGGGATCTAAATGAAAAAATCCTTATTTAATGAGATATACTGCAGTTTATAACGGTAAGTAACCTGTCTATTTGAGACATATTTGCTGAAAAGTACTGTAGTTTCCTTTCGGCGGTGCGAAATTTCACCAAACTGCCGCACCGCAAACTTAGCGGTTTGACTACGACACGAAGTACCAGATCCATTGATTTTACTGGTAATATGTTATATTGCATAATTTGGGAGATATGATTAAATTGTATAAAAATGAGAACTTTTGAAGAAAAAACAAATGTATGCGGTTGTGATCGTCCGAATTCACGTCCCCAACTTAGGTACCTAGGCTAGCTTATGATCGTCTCGCTCTGTATGATATGGCGTGAATCATTTGAAGCACAATACTACATCACGTTTTGTATAATAGCATTTAGTTTTCATTCCCCTGAATATTCATCGGCTGTCTTCGTCCTAGAGAATATTTGAAACGGGAGTCGGAATAAATATTTTATCTACATGATTCTCATCATTCTCCTCCAAATATGAGAGAATCTTCCCCAATGGAAGGTTATTTTTCCTACTGAAATTGAATAACATTCCAATTTACTAAGTTAAATAAAAATACATAATCCAATATGTTATAGTCTTCAAATGTTCATATCCCATAACCTAGATTGACAATTTTATCCAACTCGAATTTCTATAAACACCCAGCCTACCATATATGGAACGGTAAAAAATTATTGATAACCATTGTTTAATGTTTCAAACGGAAAAAAATTCAATGGGATACTTGGATTACTCTTCAATGCAATGTTCTCAGCACATATTTGCATACATCGCCAAACTCTTTGAGCGTCACAAATTCGTCCTCTTTTCCAAGTGACAGCATGAAGATTGAATCGAAGAAGGATGCCCAGTGAGGCAAGCACATTGTATCAGAGTGTAGACAGTACAGAATTTGTTTTTCTAAATGAGCTATTAAAAGTTGATTCACGATCGATTGTAGCGGCAATCGAGACGAAGTAAAAACAATGTTTTGCGTTCCACACATGGTATGCTGGGTGGGTTAATTCTTTAGTTGATACTGATGGTAGTAATTGCACACTGTTTTGCAGTAGAAGAAACATTGAAGTAAAGCAGTAACGGCACACTGAGAAAGTAGTATCCCAAATACACGTAGTAGACGCATTACACCTTGAGTAATGCAAAGTGCAATGCGTCCAATAACAAACTCCCCTATAAATGTGGTCAAATTTCGGACCTTTGGATTTCGCTATTGAGAGGTTTTACTATAGTTGATAATACCGTTATTCTGGCATTACAAACTGGGAAGAATTTGCCAAAACAATTAAAAAAAAGCTTTCTTCTTTTCTACAAAAATACTTTATTAAACTGGATCTATTTAACTTATATAAGGAACATATATTTGTCTGCAGTTCAACAGAAAATACTGCCAATATATATATAAACATCTATTTCACATATAAAAAGAGTATTAAATACATGATAGAGTCAGGAGCATTGAATATTCTTCTCCTATCATGAAAATGGTGCCCAATCCTTCAATCGATCACCTGAAACAGAATTTTGGGAAAACGTTAAAAATAGTTTTAATTTAGGCCTAAAAAAGCAATTAGCTCCTAAACAAGACTATATAGTAATATATAATGGTCCAATAATAAATGCATGACTGTGACTAAGGAATGAGGATTCTAAATGTGTGGATACCTCCTAGAAAGCCACGCTTTCAAGTTTGACATAAAATAAAAGGTCAAGTTTAAAAGTAGCTTAAATAGGGTCATAAAATATATATAAATATTCTAACATGCAGTTGTAATGTGTGTCCAAGTACATATATAGAGTCTTACCATATGGGCCTTCTAGTTGTTATAAGGACTAGTTTAAAAATAGGGCAGAAACAAAAACATTCAAACCAGAGATAACGAATTTAAATATTAAAAGAAAAATATTACTTGCATTATATTGAGAGTGAGGCGAACAATTTTACAAAAATATTGGAAATATTATCTATCTTATGTGAGAGAGTTTGATTGAAGTCCACCACTGACTGCCACACATCCTTCAATCGATCAAAGACAGAACAAAAATTTTCCTTTGTTTTCATTAATCTAAAGGATATTTAGAATGTCAAATGTATTCTATTGTAGAGTGGGATACAAAAGTCTTCCAACAAAATCGAAGGTGCCACTTTTTAGACAGCTAGAGATTTCGTTTCCTATCCACCACCTAAAACTAGTCCCATGGCAAACTTCCAATTCATGATATTGACTAGAATATCATCAGAATTGCAGTTTTCACTATGATTATTGGAATGTACAATGAATTCTAGCATCTTTCCAAAAAAATGTGACTGGATATTTGATTACTCATGTCCGTGGAAAAACTCTTGTTGAAAAAAATGCAGCACAGGTTATATTATATTTTTGGACATTCTCAGTTATATAAGTCTTTGAAAGTTGTAACTAACCATATTCGGATTGCCATGTATCACTCATTACCCTCCTCGACTGCTTTTTAAGTTAACATGAAGCCTGGTTACTTATAATAATATTTACCCTATTCTGAGGCACTTTATTTAAAATTAGATATATGTATTCAATCAGAAATGTCAGCCATTAAACAATCATCAACATTAAAGCAGAGTTACTAGTTTCCGGGTTGACTTCAACAAAGCTGGACCAGTTAAGCGTGCAAACTGTAGGAGGCATATTTGTTTATTTTAGCATCAAACTAAAACTTTCCTGTATTCTTAGGTCATTATATACAATTTAGCAAATTTAATCCATCACGAAAGGTATAAATTTTATTGAATTTTAAAACAAAAATTAATGAAGTCCAGGAAGCATAATTTATTATGTTACGTTAAACTTATGAGGGAAAATCATTAAGCTAATAGCACAATTTTTTACATCTAGATAATACCCAGCAAACCACCAAATGGACATATGGCAGGTAATGAAAAATTAAAAAATATTGTGGCTTAATAACAAGCCTATACCTCATAACACTGAATTTTACTGAATACAATAATTTATTAGGTCAACTTACCAAACTTTTTGTTTTTCTTTGTAATCGCCTTGTAATTCTTCAAGAAGAGAAGAGCATCCTTTTCAAGTTCTTCACAGAATTTATGAGCTCGTTGTTCGAAAATCCCATCTGTAACATCATATAAAAAAGATTACATATTCATCTGGTGAAATGGTTTCAGCCTTAACTTGGTGGAATTTTTCCATCGTATAAGATTGGGAAATAATTTCACAGCAATTCCACATAAAAAAATGAATCCACGACCCAGTGGCATCATCAGGTCTCACCACGACCTGATGATGCCACGCTGTGGTGAAACCTGGGTCGTGAAAATAAAGTGTAATTATGTGGAATTGCTGTGAAATTATTTCCCAATCTTCTACGATATTCATCTGGGTTAATGGGTAATGATATAGAAAAAGGCCTGTACAGCCTAGTGAAATTTAATAATACTACACTTGTTTGGTGTGCTTTCCAACTCCCTTCATGCCATTTACCATGCCCCTCCTTTTTCCTGTCTCTACCTCACTTTCCCAACATCTTAAAAGTCACTGAGGAGTCTTGTCTCGTGGTGGAATTCCATAGTGAAATCAAATAGATGTTGTAGCTTAAGTGTATTTCCACAGCACCAAAATCTCAAACAAATAATCATCATCATCCCATACCTTTATAACATTCTCTTCAACATCCAGTCTCTTCTAATTAGGCTTCCCACTATATTCCTGTCTTCACATATTTCACCCAACAACTTTCCATCCTCCCCTTACATGCCAAACACCTCTTTCATTTGTCCTCCTCTCTGCTCACTTCATCTTCTGCAACTTTCCTCACATCCACACTTCAAAGGGTCATAATCTACTCTCATCCACCTTATTCAACAACCAGCTTTTCATGCTATGAGTTCTATGAGATTATGAATTCTATGAGATTGTGAGTAGAGTGCTTGGCTACAGAAACAGGGACCTAAGTCGAAGGGCTGGTGGTCTCTGTACACCTCCACCTAAAACCCAAGCTGATTGATTTTCTCAGTACCACAGCTTCATGGGAAACTACAAGCAGGAGAGGGAAAAGGTCACTACAAAATGATGCATGAATTATCACATGCCTTTAGGCTTTATGCTCTACTCTCACACTTATCAAACCAACCTAAGGGTTGAAGAAATTGATTATTTATTTCCATATTACACTTGTTACTAATGTTTTGTTTCACATGTTTACATTAAGTCTCTCTCATCAATTCCTTCCTCCTTGTTAATGCCTCTTTTGACATCACTATTTCTACTACTCTCTTCAGTTTTTTATACAATTTATATATCAAATAACTGAGGTAATCTACCAGCTCTACATTATACTCTTCTAATTTTACATTTAACTGGGGCCTTACATTTTTCTGAGAAATGTATTACTTACATTTTCTTTTCATTGATATTAATTCCACACTACCTATAATACATTCAGTAAGCCCTACATGCCTTTGGCTGACTGACCAAGTAAACATGTTCACCCATGAATTTGATTTAACGAGTTGCTTACTTATTTTCAATGCTGCCTCTACTGTCCACACCAAATGTACATAGACTCGAGTTCGAGGCTTCATACCTCATAAAGGAATGAGGTGATTTTCACCCAGGTCATATTCACATATAGATAATTTATTTTTTTGCACTTCATGCTTGTAAAAAAAATTTCTTATAAATATTATGAGTCATGTTTTGACATTGAGAATGGGGAGCATCACCTTGGAATTTTTAAAGAATAATATGAAATAATCAATGTTAGCTTCAATTCTTACTCGGATTGGTCATGAATCGAGACGAAAATTTTTATTGTGACACCAGAAATAAAATAAAAATATATCTCTTGGCTTTATATTCCATACACCAGAAACTAAAATGACTCAAAAAAAAAGTCGTTTTCAAAGTATATAGAATATCTTACACTATACTGTTTGTAATTCCTGATATCCCAAAAGAAACCTAGCACCAGCAAACATTTGTTGTGCAAATTAAGTCATCTGTTATACATGCTGGATTTGGCGCGATTAGAATACCAAGAAGCCTTTAAGCCGTATCGTAATTCTGGGTCCTTCATCGTCCTCCTTCAGGCAAAGTAAACATAACACAGTGAATGAAATATTACTCCATGGTGTGACGTCAAGGGCTCCCCCTTCACTTCGCTAACCGAAGTTCATTTTCGCCCAACTAGTCGATTGCTTTGTTATCCAATCTTCTGCTACGCATACCCTCAGTACATACTACACTCACCGCCTGTAAATTTAACACGTTCGCTACAGACGACTCGAGTGTCTGCTGAAACGCTTGAGATAATTACGCCGTGGGCTGTTATTCACTGAAAATGTTCAACCGGGCGGCGATAGAAGGGAGAATTCCAAGTAAACGTGTTAGAGCGATGGGAAGCAGGGACTCTTTGACTGTATGGTCGGAGCATGCTACGGGGTGTAAAATGAGAGAAGCTGACGATGGAAGTGCGGCCCGCTTCAAAATAGTTAGACTATGTGTGCGTGCGTGGCAATAAATTTAACCCACAGTCAACTAAGTTACCAATTGTTCCACCCACCGGAGTAAAAATAACCAAAAAGTCATCTTCACTCTGGGTACCTAGACCAGCACAATATGCTGTGCCGATTGGAAACATTTAACGTATCGTGATTGCAGTAGGTATTATGAAATATAATACATCTCTTATTAATAAAATATAAGAAAGGCTGAGACGTCGTATGAAAAGTGTAACGTCAGAATTATTTGTACCATTCTCCTCCTCGGGAGTAAACAAAAAAAAACGCCGCAAACTTCCAAATTTACGTCTTTTATTCTGTCTTTTCTCACTTCAAAATCCCCCCTCCCCCCACTTCGCACTCAACAGTCCCCGCTACTCCTCCACACAACAATCCCCACTCTTCTCCTTACACAAACACAAAAAAAACTTTCCAACAATCAACCATCCAAAATTCTACTCCAAATCAACAACGATGAAACAAATGGCCAGCACACAACATCACAACAATAGACCAGACGTTACAAAAGATACTAAAATCAAATGAATAAAATATTTAAAAACTAACATTCGTTACCACACCTATTGTTCACATTATGTTCCGCTAACTGAGAATATCCGTATAACACTCACAACAAGACTTTTTCCCTATAATTCGAGATTTCATCATAACAAGAAATCTACGACGGTAAAGAAGTAAATAAGTGCTATTTCGACATGATTTTTTTATTTTCCAAGGCCATGGTTTCATAGCCAAGCTACATCTTTAGCTGTCATACATCATCATCAGACCTGATGATGTAGCAATGACACCTTGGTCAAGGAAAATAAAAATTCTTGTGGAAATATCAGCAGCGATACTTCTTTGTCTGTATGATGGAATTCCACAAAATTATGCCTGGAACTGTCTTATTAAAAGAAATCTACCAATAAACTTTGGCAAAGTGAAGCATAACAAGAGGAACTCTATAATACATTTCTCACAAACACATCTTCGTAATAGTAATGATATAACTTGACCTATAACTGTGTAATCATAAAAGAAGAAATATTTGATGAACATGTAACAGCAAAAGATTATTGAAGTTCCACTGGATGATTTACATTAATTATCACATCACTTGGCTATTGGTTTAAAAAAATACCATAAATGGAGAAATATAGAATGATCGATTAATCGCAGTTGTATGACGGAAATAATACCGTTAGTCATGTTTATCACTCGCCTGAATAAAACATTTTATCTACGATATAAGTCATATGAATTACGTTAAATCGGGCAGTTATTCAAATTGACTTTTTTTCTGAGAACCGGGCTGAATATGTGGGTGGTAACCCCGTATGAACATTACAAAAAAACATGTTTCTATAACAAAATAATTTACATTGCACTTTTAGCTAATTGTCCTGATGTTGTATATTTTATTGCATTGGTATATTCTTCGAGGATGGAGAGACTACCATACCGTTCCCTGATAATTATGATTTCTCTGTCATGAACTTATCGACTCTTTAACATTTTTCCATTCTATTTGTTTGTTAAAGGTCACAACAATAACCTAGAGTCGAAATGGCCGAGTAGAGGGATTTTATTAAGATGTGAAATTTTGAAAATATAAGTGGTAAATTTCACATGTATAAATATAAATCATCTAGCACTTTTCATTACCCATAGAGCTCCTGTGAATCCATTTTCAGAGATTTGTTTCACGTTTCATGTGGGGAGCCCAAGATCTGATTGCTTACAAACACCCCTGGCGACTTTTACATATAGGAGCCGCGAAGGGGGAGCAGATGTGGACATGGAACGTTTCGTTAAAATTTAAAAAAAAGGACGATCGTCGAAATGAAATGATTTACACCTTCCATTTATCTCAACAAAAAATTTAAGAAAAATATAAAAAAATACAATGAGCAAGCACAGAATCGTATCACAGTCATGCTCATCAACCAGAATAAATATAAGTTGGCGGAAGAGTGAACTTGAGATGATGGTAGGAATGAATAAATGCAAAAAAAAAGGAAACAGGATTCAGGAGAAAAATGACGAGCGGTCGGGCGAAGGAAGGGAGAGAGGGCGATGCAAGTGCGCGGCCGGACCACGTCATCCCCTTGGCAACCACAGAATCCGCGCTCAAAAGGAAGACTGACAGTGAAATGAAAAGGAATCACACACACTCATCATGCCATTCATTCTCTCTCTCTCCGG
>WURS02080487.1:0-10211 GCA_011762765.2 Rhinocypha anisoptera
CAGAGAAAAATAACACTTACAAGTTTTTTCCAATAATTTCGACCGCGAAACGGTCTTTCTCGAGGCGTAGTTGGCGGTTGTATATATATATATATATATATACGCACACACACACATATATATATATTGTAATAAACACAAATTATCGCTATCGAACTCCGAATTAAAGATTATTATAGTTTCTTGAGGAATTTGGTTCATTGCAAAATTCTTAAAAAAACCATAATTATCTATATAAATGAACGCCATTGATAAAATACTCCATTATTTTGCTTACACTACTGATGCGAAAGGCTTACTGATAACTTACTTTCATCCACCGGCTTTAGTTTACTAGTTAAAACTTAATGGCTTCCTACATTTTACCTCATTGCACATATTACGCAAAAATTTATTCTAGGACAGACTTGAGTGAAATGCGTTACTATATACGGTCATTTAAATTTACGTGTAGAAACTAATGCCAACATTATCTTGGAGCATAATCCGTACGCTGATGCACTCTCGATTATTTTTCTTACTTTATGATAATGTGTTATCTGGATAATTATGTATCCGAGAGCAATGGTTTTTATTAGGGCAGCCTCCTATCTCATAAAATCACTTAGTTTTTATAGTGTAGGGTGTATTTTTATTGGGAATGTGGTTCATTGCTCATGAAGAGATGTGAGGAGCCGTATCCATCATGGTTTCTAAGTCTCCGACACGTCCTAATTTCACGGATTCGGTTACAAATCCCTTTATGTAAATTTGACTATCGCGTAATACTGTATTGCCTGCTTTTTTCTGCTCGCCTAACTACAGAAGATACGGTGGTACTTATTTCACCCCTGGAATTTTCTGAATGCTAAATATATTGTTATCTCTATTGCTGCTACTTTTCATGAAAGTCATACTTTTCAAGTACATCGTACTGTTAGGTTGCTCCTGTCTACCCTGTGGGTATCTATAGGTTAAATCCGAGGAAGCTATTTCATTAGATTAGTCAATACTTAAAAGGTAATTAGTCGACAGAATTGGCAGAGTCGAAGCAAACCTTTGGGTAATAATTCAAGGTACTCGCATATTTACGAGTACCTTATTTGATATCCATTCTTATTGGAAGAAGGGACTATTTAGTCTCAATCTCGCCCCAATAAAGGCATTTTATTATTATTTATCAGTTGGTTATTCACCTATTTAATTTCGTTCATTTTTCGTGCCGAAAGGGATTATGCACGTTTTTAACAGCGTAGAGTGTTTAGTCTTTCGAGTTCTTGGTGAAAGATGTGTTTGGAGTGCTATTTTCAAAAGTAAAGTTAATCGAAGTTGTTGGAATAGTTTATGACGACTCGTAGTTTTCATTATGGAGAAATTCACAAGTGCTGGTCATGCGGATTTCTGTTGACCAAGGGTTGCAACTCTTGAATTTTAATTATGTAATTGTTTTGGTTTCTTGTCGTACGTGAGCTCAAATTCAGTTTCAAAACCATCCTGACTGTGCATTGTCCAGTTGCAACACAATTTTATGTTGGATGGTTGCTGCAGATCATTGCTATTATTCTTCTTGTCTGGTTATCTAAATATGCCGCAGTATTTATTGGTCTTACATATTTGGAGAGTGAGGATTTGTTAATTGAATCCGCCTGAAAACAACGTATTACTAAAAATAAGAGACAAGACGAGGTATATCATTGGCCATCTGGCTTTGAAAGCAGATTATTATCTTTTTGTATTTTTTTCTCGCGTCTCAGTTAGCACTTGAGACTAAAATATAGGATAGGGATGGTCGGACATCTCGTGGGTTAGATATGCCCTTTGCCTGTTTCTTAATATGTACTCAGTTTACTTACCTTGAATTTCCAAATTGTTTTCTCGAAACTTGCTAGCCTCTAGACAAAACACGGTACCGTTGAGGGAAAATGTGGGAAACAATGTTAAAAGAATTGCAAATAAATATTCCCCACTCACAATATGAAGCAGTAGAAGTCTCAGCGCTTTCCGAGATAAGGACGTAGGTGGCCGAAAAGTCTCAAATGTTTCGCCTCCGTTGACGTCCGTAACACCTAAGTCGTGTTCATGATCAGTTATGACTAATTTTTCTGAGGAGAAAAAAGTAAAAAAAAACAAAACGCTTGAGAATGTGGAAGCAACCTTCCAAGTTTAACTGTTTTAAGATTTACCATGCCACCTCTTTGTTATGTCCTGACGTCTTTTTCGTTTCCCAATGTCGGTTGTGTAACTGAAAGAAATGAAGAGAATAGCTAAAACAAAACACTTTGCTGTACCACAAATTATATGTATTTTGCTGAACAGCAAAGTGTTTTGTTTTATCTGTTCTCATCATGAGGGAGTTCCGCCAAGTGACGCCTGCTACGATCGTTTATAGAAAGAAATGAAAATTCCATTCCAATGGACCTTAAAGAGCTTTTTATGCCGTGGCAATGGTTGGTGCAAACATCAGAGATGTGAGTGGTTTGAACGCCAATAAAAAATTGACCAAACTCACATTTTTACAATTTCCCCTGTAGTGCTTATATCATCGGTCAGTTTCGTGCTTACAATGTAAATATTCTGCAGAAAGTTGTCCTTAAGTTATTATACTGAAATAAGAATACTCGTGAACACGCAGTAATGTATTAATTGTGGTGTCAGCCCGGAACCCAGATGAAAATGCCAGTTGTTCAGCGAGGCAATGCATCAAGACATATCCAACTACTAATTCCTAAAGTTTTATCGCCATCTCCATTTTTGTCCATTTTCGACCGCATTCGTTATTTTATACAAATCGATTGCCTTTCCAAGCTTGCGTCATTGAATTTTACATATTTGTCCTTATAATAGATGAAAAGCAGTTTGCCTGAGGTCTATACATAATTCTAGAGTGCTTGTTTTTTCAAAATAACGATTTTCGACTGTGGAATTTGCAGGAAAACTTACTTCTAAAAGTATTTAGCGCTTCAATTTCATTAGAATACTTTTTATTCATTTGTGGTTATCGCGACGACATGAAGTGGAAGAATAACTTTATCGGAACAAGAGTTCATTATTTCAAATGTCAAGGAGTGTTTAACGTTAGTCCCGGGCCTGTTTTCTCTAGTTGAGAATTGAGCCATTGCATTTTGAATAACTGGATCCAGCGAAACGGGTGAAAAATTTACAGCTTAAACTTGAATTAATATGCCATTCCCCTCTCACTCCTTTGCCCATTTTCGGAGATAGCCTCATGTGGCGAAACTCATTTTTTTTCCTACCAAAAATTCACATCAGACGACCTGCAGAATCTTCATGTAACATACTGCATAACCACCTAACGGTTACATCTGGTAATTGCTTACTGGTTTTCTAAATGGCCTTGGCATGTTTTTGCATTAAAAAAAATAAAGTCTTAAATTACCGTTTACTATAACAAATACTCCCTCGTTTTTTTCCGTGCAAGAAATTCTTTTTTTTTTAAACACTTGATGGAGATATTTCGTAACGAACATGTTTGTCTTTCCTTCCATCGAGTTCTATTTTTATATCTCTCCTTCTGCGCATCGACCTTAATTTCTGTCTGAGACGTTTGTTTGGCAAAATGAACAAGTCCCATATTTTCCTTAATGCATGTCTGGCATTAATCCAGCCATTTAGAAAAGGTTATGACACTTTTGCTATAAAATTTGCATTGACTGGTAATTGCACAGGAAGGGCCGAGAGGACCACTTTCGAACAAAACAGTGTCTATAGTCCATCATTCATCGATGTTTATTTCTCCTACCGATTATCATTGGACCTTTCGAAGTCGTTTCACTTACTGCGTTGATACCCATCCTAAAAGCGATGTTTGCTTTAAGTTTGAAAGTTTAATGAAAAAGTTTACTGTGAGTTTTAATTCTTCTCGTGGTCGCAGGTAGGATGTATATGTATACAGCATCTATAACGTGTTAAACCTAAAGCATTTTTTAAAATAGTGCCATAGAGTATAATAATAAATCAGCTCAGTAATATGTCAATATCTACAATGTCGCCGAGGGATTGACTTCTTACAATCGACGTACGCTTCAGCTAACATAAAATTAAGTTTGAATGTGACCTCCGTATATTGTCGAGTGAACAGCTCTTTCACCTTTTCTTTCAAAGGGCAGTTTGGTTATTATTATTTTTCAAATGGTTATTATTTCTAGTACCGGCCGGGTTATCCTGGCGGGTGTCGCCGACTAACCCAGAGGTCGCAGATTCGAATCCCGCATGTTTTGTCTAAAAACTAATTTTCCTGAATGGTTGGCGGCAGCAAGGGTATTTGGGTATGTGCCATAAACAATTAACAAAGCGACTCCTGAGTAATGGGGAAAATTGTAAGAGAAAGCGTTATTATTATTTCCAGTATATTTTTATCCTGTTTAAAAAGACCATTGCATAAAATAGTTGCGGAAATATTCAGATATGTTTTTGTAACCATATATATCATCATCATTCTGGGAATTACAAAGTTGTTTATCATGATGGACATATGGAAGTTTCATTATGGATGTCATCATTTAAACTGAAACTGGAAAATATTTTTTTACGTTTTCATTGTTGCCCTCGATTACTTATTATGTGAAACCATATGTACATGTAATTTCAGCAGTTAATTTGCATGCAAACAGTTATTCTTACGTTTTAGACCCCTCGTGTGACGGACTTCATTAGCTGTCTGTTAAGTGAAGGACGATAAGGGATTCCGCACTCTCTTGCTGGGGTTTGCAGCCGACAGGTTTTTCTTCGCTGCAGCTGGTGCGGCTTACGAATAAGAAAGCGCAGCCAACATGATGGTCAGACAACCTCAATTGATAAAGACGCAATCATAAAAGCACTGGCACAATTGGCTTCGAAGAGGAAGAAGAAAGACCAAATTTAGTTTCGGACAGCTCGATGTGCACAGTCGTTTTTTTTTGCTTTATCATGTACTCTCCATCGATATGGAAGTTCTCTCTCCTGATCAAAGTTCTTGTAGGCCGTCAGTGAGCACCTTAATTGCTGTCGTACTCCGCAAAAAATACTTGGAATTTGCGCAATACCATATTTGTGTGGTAAAAATACATTTTAACTTAGTGTATGCATAATAAAGAATGGAGTATGCTTGATAAAGAATCATTTGATCGTATTAAAAATCATGCATTTGGACATCTCAGCCGACATTGTTTTTTAGTTATAATTTCATACTTAGTTTTCACCTTTTCCGGTGTCACTTCAGAAATCAGATAGACGTCTGCGTTCTAGTTCGTTTCACCAGATATTAGTTTCAGTTTTCCAAAAAAATAAAGTGTGAAGTATTTCACTAGATTTATATCCTTACTTTCCAGATTCAATTTAATTTATCCCATTTGGTTCTCTCGTTCGTAGACACGTTCCACGTTTCTACAATTAACTTGTCGGGAGTGACCATGTATACCAATGTTACTTTCATTTATGCCGTCAATATTTCATACCCTTATTGTTTGACTAATCAGGATAAACAAATTCAAAACTTTTCGGCATCGTTGCCTTTGCAAACCTCGTTCTATCAGACGTCTTTGAGGGAGAGAGAGTGCGCCAATACTGGACCTCGAATAGCTAAAAAATAATGTAAATCACCGGAAGACAATGTTATGTGCTGTATGGATCTTTTATTTTGATATTCACGTAGGCAAAGACTCTTACGTCTTCAGCGGTACTGTAGAATAGGCTATCTTTTTCATGGGTGCACATGCCTTGATGATTGTCACATTTGATAGTTTACCAACGTTTTATTGCCCTCTGGCTCTCATTAAAGCTATATAACGCTTTATTTATTTTAGGATAGCGAAGAATTTCTTACCATTATCAATGGTCATTTATCTCCATTAATCTAAACTGGGAGAAGATCTTCTCTGGTTGTCAATTCTTCGATAGGTTGGCACCCATAATTTTTCTTTTCCATTCCTCACTGCTGTTTACCAATCTTTTTATTTCCTTGTAACATATTTATCCATCATATTCCACGATTAAAAAAATATTCTAGGGTAGGTTTTTCTCTACCCCTTTTCTCCCTCCGTTTTTCCTTTCGTTAAATTGGTGATAAAATTGTTATTTCTCAAAGTATGTGCTACCCAAGTACCTCTTTTCTTCCTTTTTCGGTTTTTATAGCGTCTCCATTAATTATTTTATCTTTCCAAGATATTCTTTCTGTTCTTCTCCAGTACCACATTTCAAAGACCTCTATTCCCTGTTTTTTCCTTTTATTAATGGTCAACGCTTCTGATCCATGTAGGGATATACGCCATATGAAGCTTTTTATGTATTTATTTTAATAATAATTCCATGATTAACTAATTCATTTAGTACTGACTTCAATGTCCATGCATTAAGATAAACTGATTTTCCCGTTGAAGGCAATTCTTGCTTTTGCTCGTCTGCTTTTCATGTCTAGTGCACTTCTTCTGCCCTCTCTAATTTTATTTCTCAAGCATGTAAATATCTTTGTTTGCCTCAGCTGTGTTCCAGCTATTACAATATTTATATATGTGTGTTGTTTGTCGCAGTACATTATTTGTCCTGTTTTTAGTTATCCACTGGCGTAACTCTTCTCTAAGAATTCACTTCAAATCCATTATAGCTCTTTCCAAGTCTAGAAGCAACGAAAAAAAGCGCGGAATATTCTACTTGTCAATTCACGACGACTAGGGTATAGCGCTTATAAGAGGATTAGGTATAACGATTGATATTGTAGCAGTCAAGTTTTAACTAGATGACTATATTGGTTCATACCAATGACAAAACATACCATTGTAGAAGTCACACCATTCTATTACCCTCCTAAATGCTGGGAAAATATTGGCTTGCAGGATCGGCCAATCGCTAAATTTGTAAGCGAAGGCCTCGCTTTGAGCGATGGGTGGATTTTTAAGTTCCTGCTTATTCATCGTTAGTCACCGGTTAAAATTTGACCTCAAAGGAATCGAACTCTCAGTGAGTCGTGCCGTTGGCACGAATGCCTTCGGTTTGGTCGCGTCTTGTTTTCTCCACGTCGGTATGCGTTGCTCGGGCGTCACACAAACATTTATAATCCCCGCCGCGCCTTTCTCGTAAAGACATTTCATGTTGGGAACTGTTCTGTTCCGAGAGTCGTCAACATTAAGAGCTCCGAGAAGAAATGATAGTTCCCGTAAATATTTTGGAATGTTTCGTTTACGTCGACGAATGAACTCCCTCGTCGTCGGACGTTCAATTCGATCGTTCGTGGTGGCCGGCAATCGCATTTTCGCCCCGTTCTCCTTCCCCACGTCCAAGTGTAAATATGCCGTTTGCGTGTGACCGTGTTTGGCGACGGCTCTTGTTGGTCATTATGTTTGGTTTCGGAACTTGAGCTTCGTGGTCCACGAGAGTGATTCGCAGCTTAGTGATTATCACTTTTTGCCGCCGCACGTTCACCGTGACTGGTGCACCAGAATCGTCGGGGCGCCTATAAGGGCGCGCAGGTACTTCCTTTTGCGGGTGGCCATCTCGATCGATCGACCCATATTTTCATCACAGAGGGATGATTTAATATGAGTGGATGATCCTTTTAATCTTCACGTAAAGCGAGCCTTCGTCGCTGTGTCTAGCGAGGAACACGCTTTTGAAGTTGTCCCAATAATAAAATACGGAGCGACCTCCGTTTGAACTGACTAGTAGGTTTTTGTTCAAGCAATGCCTTTACGCTTCCTCTTAACTATTTTTCTGCTGGAGTCCCACGTGTATAAACAGGCTTCCCACTACAAGGAAAGTTTCGATAGACTTGAGACGGCGGATCTATTTGTATATTGTTGAGACTGCAGTGGTCTCTGTCTTGTGACCGCAATGTTTCGGTAGTGCCAGCTATAAACGACCATGATTCTTTGTGAAACTTTTAATTGGTGTCGCATTGCTGAAAAAACTGTTAACATGATGTGATGGTGAAGTATTTTCGAGCATTTATTACGCATTTGAATGTTATGGCTTCGAATGGCGCGTCATTACGAGTGAATTGCAATGTGGAGATCATCATTATGCAGTTTTGCTTTTAAATTGATACGTGTTACTCCTTTTATATCCTTGGTACTGTAGGCGTGATCTTCATTTTTCATTCCTTTGTTTTGAGTGTCTTGCCATGGCGATAGCCGTTTTGACTTTGGAATAGCCTGAGCGAAGCTCCGAATACTTAATTTTTCTTCCTCCTCTTTCATGATGAAATTTAATTATTCGTACTTGATCGATTTTCTTTTGCTGTGGGATTCGTAGAGTCGACAAAGATCCTTTTTTCAAATACTGACCTTACGTTTCCATCGCTGTAGCGCGAGATTGTAACGGTCGGTTAGGGGATGGTTTTTCTCGGTATTTTTACTTAATGGCTCTCATGGATCTTTCCCCCTCTAAACTTTGGTGAAAACTAAGAAATAGAATTTTTTTCTCTACTTTCAGCGCGTGTGGGACTCAAGTGTAATGGGGAAATAGTATTCAGAGATAGTAATCCACTGTTTTCGGAGAAACAGTACATGAAAATTGCTGATTTTATTATCTTTGGAAACGGCTGGTCGATTTTGAGTTGCTCGAAATTGTCTTGTAAATGTTCAGTAAGGTGTGCTAATATTCTGCGATTCATAGTGATTTTTTTGTTACTGTCCTTGCGTTGAAGTGCATCGACACAAAATAATGAAGGTAATTAAAATTGCCGACCGACTGAAAGGATTTCTTCTCTACTTTTTTTATTAAATGTATCATGTCAGCCAGTCTTAAAAGTTTAGACTCTTACCGTTAATTTTCTCCACCCCAGCAATTAATCACCGACAGTCGTTTAATATTTTTTTTCTTTTGGTTAGCAACAGTGAGTAATGCACGGACAAAAGTGATGTTTGCTCACTTCTCAATTTCCCAAACAAGGTGAGTAAGAACGCAGCCAATCCAAAAGCTCTAGGGCTCACCAAAGGATAGCTCCACCCCCTTATCTCAACCTGTTACTGTTTGTAATTGCCGGCAGTTAGGGTTGATGCATCGCCGTAGTTAGGGGTCAGAGTTTTGAGTTCTTATCGTGAAGAACAAGGTCTGCCCACTGCTAAACTGTTGAGGAATGGGGGGGATGCTAGTATGAGAATGTTCAGCGTGGTCTGCCGGCGTCGATGCTAATCGATGAGAATCTTATCGCTAATTGGTCATGATGCTAATTGTCTTGGACCTTTCGTAACCGCTGCTCTTCCGTGATTTCTTTGGCCCACAGGGTCCGTAGAAATTATGCAGCGGAAAAAGGTGTGGGAATTGGAGTAAGAAAGTATGCGATTCTTCTCTTGTTAAGTATTCCAATGCATATTACTTATGTATCATTTCAGGAAGAAGATTTAATAATTATTAATACCCATTTTGTATTTTGCAGCACTGTCCATTTCTCGATATAGAAAGGATAGGTACAAATTACAGTTATTTTGTTAATATGATTGGACAGCGACTTTGTTCAACGTTCCCTTATACTACACGATATAGTAGCAGATAATTGGGTTGGTAATTGAATATTTCATGACGGGATATCACCAGAGATTTAGTTGCATCACATTTACGAGGTCTGGTTTGTGAAACGTAGCCAACCTAGCTCGGATTATCCGAATTTTGTCGTTACATTCCATTGATTTAGTAAAAAACTGATAGAATCTAAATCGGAACTACTTATTTCGTTTTCGAAGGGGAGGTAAAGGGCAGGGCACGAATGCTGTCGCTCCGCTTGTTCGATTTCTCACCGAAAACACCCCGTGGTGTAACGCACGCCATTGGGTGATCGGCCGTTTGGCTGTCACGGGTAACCAAGCCATTGGGTTCTCTCTCTTTTGTTCCGGATAGTAATCTCATCGGAAAATGATTTTGTAAATTGCGAGGGAAGTGAGCTCCATGTAATATCTCAAGTTCAAAGTTTTTAACCTGTCTGGCGTGGCCAAGTAAGCTCGTTTTCTTTTCCTTCATAACATTTAATCCTTTAACTGGAGCAGTGAACGATAAAGTTGCCCGAATGTTTCGCCAATAATTGGCGAACTCGGAGATGGGACTTTTGGAGTTTGGGACGTTTAAATTGTGGACTAACTGCAAAAGACAACATGGGGTGATCTCACTTCCGAATTGAGAAGGACATTCCGAAGTGTCATTATAAACTTAATTACCCTGAAAGAATTCTACAGAGACATTCAGTATCTCTATGGTTGGGTACCGTGGTTTAGAAGGAATATATATATATATATAATATATATATTATA
>WURS02080498.1:0-10211 GCA_011762765.2 Rhinocypha anisoptera
CCCATAAATAGCACTAATAGGCCAATTTCTGTGGGAACTATAACATTTTCTTAATAAAAATGACGAAACACACACACCCATGCCCTAGGTGGAGATTGAAAAAAATCACCTAGTCGGGATTCGAACCCGCGAACCTCAGGGTTGGCAGACGAGGAAGTTACCCCGCCGCCACCGAGTCCGGCGAATAGTTCCTGATAATGCAATTAGGTACCACGTTATAATTTAAATGCAAGCATCACGTCCACCAACCTTTTCATCAAAGGCTAAAGTTGATGATAGCAGACAATATTAAATTCAAGTCGATTAAATTCTCTTGTCTTAAAATAATTTTGTATCTATATGTCACATGTATCTCTGCAATCTTCATGTCCTCAGTCGCTACAACAAAACTAAAAGGGGACCCAACAGAGAAAGCGACGAGGGCGGAGAGATATATCAACCTTCCCATCATCACCTTTATATAAAGAAAGTTTTTGGGCAAGGGACTGACTTGACCACCTGCGGTGAAGACCGCCCTTTAAAAAGAAGGACGCCATCAGACACTTCGGAGGTCACATAAGAAACCTTAAAAGGCTCTCCCCGCACGCGTCAACCGGTTGAAAGAATCCCCGCTGATGGCCGGAAACTGCTACACTTCTTTCTAATCTTAAGAGAGGGAGACTGGGTGGAGGCCAATAAAAATTTGAGGAAGAGGAAGTGGCGCTAAAAAGGACATCACGAATAAAAAAATGCGATTTCCCGACGAGTCTAATTTTTTTATTTCCCTTCCGAAGGGTACGAAAAACATTTTTTTTTTCAAAATGTTTTCCATTTCATACCAGAGTCACTGACGTCTTGACCAAAATTACTTTTTTATTTTATTCCAAAATAAATTATTAACAATCGTGCATGATGATGACGAAGGCTGTTCTACCAGTTAAGGTGGAGTTTTTTGACAAATTCCATATGAGAAACACTTGGCATCACTTTAATGTGAATCTCCCTTCAACTCTACGCACTCCTTGGCACCTATAACTACATCTAAAATGTCTACCTCTCCCTCTATCACAGTCTTACGTGCCTTAATATCTGTCCCATGGGTTTCCCTCCAAACTGTGACATTCTCTTTCGGGGCCCCTTAGGACTTCTCCTTCCCTTGTCTGTTCGCAGCACATGACGAATAAAAGAGACAGAACCAGTCGGGACGGTGATCAGCCGCCTTCATTGAATATCCTTCTGCGATTACAGTCCGAAGATTGTCTTAATAAACTTGACGGTAAATATGTAAAGGTTTCAATAAACAGGAACTTCTTTCTGTCCACAAGGGTTTTTATTATTACGACGTGTCCCAACGCAGTGTCGCCATCTTCAGGTACATGTGAAATTACAAGTTAACTTCACATGTACCTGAAGATGGCGCTACTGCGTTGGAACGCGTCGTAATAATTTAAGGGTGTAGATTGTTTATTGATACATAGTAAAATTTGTTTATTGAAGCACAGGTAAGTAATTATAAAATTTCATAGTATTTTTACACAATGTTTCTCCTGTCGGTATAATAATGTACATGGAATGCGATTACAAATAATAATGCAAATAACAGAAAATTTATTTACGATAACTTCTTTAACAAGACGATGTCATAAAAATATAATATACTTAATTACTTTTCCAACCGAATATCATAATAATTAGGCCGACAGTGTACATTTTTTTTAACTAACATCCCTTACACTTAGGCCCATTTCGGATCTGAAATTTAATATAATTAGTGGTTCAGCTAAACCGAGTTATACGGCTTGTCAGCCGGACCTTTAAAAGGTATTAAAAACCTTAGCGGACAGAACGAAGTTTCTATTTGTTGGTCCCAAGTTTTGCTTATCTGTAGAATCTCTCTAACCTAACCTGACACTTGCCAGGCCGTCTACCTTCTCCATACCTTTGTAGTCCTCAAAGAAGTGAGTGAATCGTAATAAAATAAAAGAGGCGCAATCATTGGGACGACGATCCATTATAGAAAATCTTCCTAAATTTGCAGTCCGAAGATTAATTTAATAACGAAGTACCATTTTGGTACAAATTCCTCTTCAATTCTGCATGACTTCTACCGGCTATCATTCTTTCTAAAGAACCTATTCTTTTCCTACCTCCTCCCCAACATTCTATTCTCCAATGGCGTCTTCAGCAACCCGTCGAAAGTGTTGGAAACACGCTTTAATGAACTAAAATATGTTTTTTCATAATACTTGGCATGATAAAACGTGTAACTTCATATGGTCTGTCGGACGGAAAAGGAATTACGACTTGTGTATATCAGTTACAAGTAGTTTTTTCCGTGGCGATTTCTCTTATAACGTATTACTTTTAAACCCAGTTGCAATTACATTGTACTTTCCTTTTAAGTAGTCACAATCAAGGTGATCCATTAACATAAACAAAGGCACACAAAATAACAATACATTATGATTCTCACTCCTTCGCTCTACCTTGTAATGTGTTATTGTTCGAACGCGTAACCATTAAATATGAGATTCTCTTCTATTAAACAATATTAAAACAAAAGTTCTAGGTGTACACATATCGTAACCATAGTCATATTACGATGAATTATTTTATCATCTTGAAAGTATAAATAATTTTCATAAAAATTAATAAATTGGATTAACAAATAATAATCAATGAAAGAAATTATTTCAGGCGTTACTTTGTGGAACTGCTTCATGACTTTAAGAAATAAAACACTTTGTACTTCCAAATAAATTTATTTATGTGGAAGTGCAAAGTGTTTTATTTCTTAAAGTAATAATCAATGGACTTTGGCCATCTCTCAGGTCTGCTATATTAACCATGACCCCTTATTCCTTCTCGCGCAAGAGAAATTACGTTCGACAATCACAATCGTCTTCCATATAAAGGCATTGCCATGTCTTTACCTTCCCAACCATTGCTGTCTATCCCTTGGAAGTCCTTTCATTTCACGAAAATATTTGCAATTCATCGTCTTTATATAGCGTTCTGTAACGTAGAAAATCCGGTACCTCCTCCCTAAGAGACCTTTCCTTAAAAAAAATAATCGCGATGGCGGCCGCCTAATTTGGTTGGGAGGAGAAACGAAGGGTCGTCGGCTAAATAATAAATCTCATAAGTTGGAATTAGAGCGCATTTTAAAAAACGGGAAAAGGGTTTCTTGAGTCACGTTCCGATTTACATTATCAAGGGCATGGGATGAAATTGCCCCAGCTACATTTGAAAGCGGCCGTGTGACTTTGTCCAAATATGGAAATCCGTTTTAATTTTTCAATCTTTCGAACACATAGTACTTCCCTTCATTTCATGTCCATCTGGATTTCATTATTTGGTCTGCAGTTCTTGGTAAAAGGTAAGATCTCGACACGGTTACCGGTTTAAGACACTCTGTAGGACATTTCTATGGACAACATACGCATATACCACGAAAGAGAAAGCACTAGTGTGCAACCAGAAAGCATACAATCAGCTATAATCAATCAGCTTATGGTAAACTTTATGGATGGTGTCACTCCAATTTAAACAACACGTAACATTTGTTATAGCATCGTTTGCATTAATAACGATGACGGCTTCCTATTGTTTCCGCTCCAGGAAAGTTCGCGTTAGTCATTAATAACCTCCAAAAGCAGGTGAGTCACAGGTTTGGATGAGGACGAGATTGGTGACGGATGAAATAATGGCGTTTCTACACGGTTTATGGCGTCCTAGTATGCACTGTGCCCATTAAAAAAAGTTATACGTGAAATTAAGTGACGTAAATTACGTGAAGCGGCGTGATTGGGGCAAAAACTATCATGCGCTTTCTTATGTAACTGATTTTATCTCATAATATCCCATTTTTTAGGGTGAAAATGTGACTTGAAATTGACGCGTATAAAGGGGAATATAAAAAAACAATGATAGAGTATTTTACTCTTTGATCACTTTAATTATTTTACGGAACGGAGCATAAATACGAGCCACATTTTGTTTTTCACCACCGAGTTTTAAGAACGTATTTGAACACGCCAAGAGGAAAAGCAAAGTACTGAAATTTGGGTGAGTCAATAATCGCCGAAACAAATCGATAATCTTAAGGTATTCCGTGCGCACGGTAGTTAAAATCAGTATTAGTGTAGCAGTAATAGCGGAATCGTAAGTGGACGTGGTAATATAGAAAAAAAAATTCATGAGAAATTTAATTTCCCTCGATTTTCCTCGTTAAATTATGGGTTAATGACTCTTCGTGGTGGAAGGAATGAAAAACAGCCATTTAAAGTGTATCGCAAACCTTTCACCATGTGAGTGAGGTCCTCTCGGGTT
Source organism: Rhinocypha anisoptera (assembly GCA_011762765.2). NCBI lineage: Eukaryota > Metazoa > Arthropoda > Insecta > Odonata > Chlorocyphidae > Rhinocypha > Rhinocypha anisoptera. The sequence continues at coordinate 4,312 of WURS02080498.1, forward strand.
TTCCACCGGGTTCAGGTCGTTTGCAGTCCGGACGGATGACCGATCGATTGTCCTTCCGTCCGGGCTGCAAAACGACCTGGACACAGTGGAAAAATGCGAGAGGACTTCACTCAGCTAATACGCCGGGAAAGTACCAAATCATTCATCTTTCACTATACTTTTTACTCAAATTGAAGGGGAATCTATTTGGTAAAGGCATAATCCTTTGGTTTAAAGGATTATGCCATTGGTGGTCAATTGGAGGAATGATTGAACACGAAAAAAAAAGTTTTCAGATGCACGTAAGCGAATACAATTGTAGGAAACATTTTTAAAACTCGTCAAAACGGTACTAATTCAGAAAAAAAACACTTTCAACACACTGTTCCGTTGCTTGCCACTACTCTGAATAATCATCCGCGGAAAGTACGGAATTTTAAATTTCTCAGTCTATTTTTATCCTGGGATATAATCGCCCTCAGTAGATGGGACCTAGTAAATATTCTTAACCTTTCGATACGCCAGAGAATAAATATGAATGAAATTTGTCCAACATGCCTACAATCTACATTTTAACATAAATGTTACCCGCGATTCCTACCCGGGGATTTGTGCAGCAATTCAGTGACTTTCACACTTTTTTCATACCTATCGGCAAATATCGAATTATGACCTGTGTCAGTCAGCATTAATCTTTGAAGCTGAACCAGGCCTAAATTTTCCAAGGCAAAATGAAAGCAAGTCCTTTTCCAAAGGCATTGAAGTCTTAGACAAAAACGTGCTTACATCGGGGTGAAAAGCAAGGGAGGATGAGAAAAAAAGGAGGGAAGAAAATTAAATACAATTCTCGATTAAACTCTCTGAGATTCCAACTAAAAAGTTTACCGATGCTTGGTTAACAAAAATTATTATTATACTGGATACGATTATTGACAGAATTAAATGTCAGAAGCACAGGTCTGTGGGTTTTCCATTAAAAATGGATGTATGGCACACCTACAATCTTTATTAATATTTTATAAGCCTCCCGCCCTATTATAACCTTTAACTTTGGTTCAATTTTGGTTCAAATTTTAATATTTCACGAGGATATATAAATTTCATTTCTTTTACTAGAAAGAAGGTACTGCTACGGCCATAAAATGGCTTGAGAACCGTTTCATACCATCGAATAACAATAAAATAATTTTTCATTGTCGTCGATAATTCACGTGTTTTATCCAAGGCTTTGGTCCAAAGCCTATTGGCCAATTTTCATTTTTCGCAAAATATATATATATGTATATATAATTATAAATATACATATAAATATAAAGATAAAGGGATATATTATAAACCGAAAAATTAGTTTGTGCAATAAACCATGATCCAAATTTTTAAAAGTTTCTCGAAGACCTTCCCACCATGATTTCGAAAAATTCTTGACAAGGCTGTCTTGGGCATAGTCGGCCTCGAGACCTTGAGAAATTGTGAAGGAAACACTTTTCCCTTCAATATTTTTTCGATGCGAGTAATGTCGAAACATGACACAATGGTTATAAGTATACAAAACGCCATAAATAGTGAAAAGAGGTAGAGGTGTCAGTTTACGCCAATCTGGGACAGGTAACTTTTCAAAATTAAATTACTCAGTTAATCACTTAGAAATTCTTGTCATTTTGGAAATACTTGTCACGATGGGGTAATAGTGGTCGCTATGATGTAAGCCATACAGTTTATTCAAAATGATTCCAAGGAATTGTTAAATTTACTAGATGAATCATTCCTTGATTGTTCTTAAACACAGCTCCGAACTGAGGCTGTTTTAATTTTTAATTTACATTCAGAAGACAATGAAATGGCATTAAATGTAATGGGAAGAGCTTGGAGTATTTATTCAGGGCGGGTAATGTTTTATTTTTTTTAAACGTTATTTCGAACGAGAAGTGAGCAGAAACAAGAGAACAAATTCCATTTGTTACAATAATTACATCTCTATAAGCATAAAACCTTCATGTAAAAAAATCAGCATTCGAAAGAAATACGTAGAACATCCCACAGATAAAGAGAGGGATGAGTTTTCTAAAATGAGATGTGTTTGAACTTGTAAGTCCAAGCCACTCACTCCTTGTGTTGTTGTCGGCAAAGTTAAAGTAGATAAAACAAATATTTGACCATCACACGATACCCCTGTCCCATAGGTTGTTCCTTTCTAATCTGCCGGAAAGAGAAAGGAGCATGTCATTTCTTTTTGAGAATCCATAAAATTCTCTTTGTTGACGCTTTAGTAATAAGTTTAATTTAAATTTACGTTTTCGTATTTACGCTCATGTTTTGAAATTATTTTGAAATTATTATTTTTTATTTCGCATTAAAGTTAATTCGACACTAAAGGGAAACGATTATATGCGAGGAATTTTATTCGTTATGAGGGCATCTGTTTTAATAGTTGAGTTCATTCTCCTGGGCTCCTAGTAAAGATCTCGCAGATCAATGTATCGTTTACATTGGATCACCCAGCATCCACCTTAACACCCAACGCATTGAACTTTTGATGTACGTTTACTCGTATCTGCAATTAACGGGGCTCCATGACTCCCAATAACTGCATTTTATCTAGAAATAATGAAAACTCGGAAATCTCCCTTTTGTTATTGTTCCATTCAAGAATTAATCCTAAGTCAGTTGCTTTTCGAATATCCCATTTATACCCAGGGTGGAATCTGAGAACAAGAAATGACTACGAGACCTCTTTCCCACCGGATGTTTCTCCATGAATGCGTCCTTATACTTGGAATATCGCAATGCCTTGCTGAGCAGTTATTCAAAGGCACAACACTTTTTTCAATGCCTTATAAAAAGGACATTATAATAGGCAACTACCTCCGCTTGTCTGCAATTGCAAGGTGTTTTTTTATGTCTTGGAAAGTAGTCTGCTCTGAGATCACTACCAACCGTCAGTGGCCTTTGTAAACCCCCTCGCCCATACCTCACGGTCGACGGATATAGCGCACCATACAGTCGTTAAAAACAACGAATCGCCTAGTTATAACAGAAGAGAAAAATGCTGCATAGATTCCGAAAAAAAAACAAAATACGGTCAGGTGAATGCAAAAAACATCATCTATAACTCAAAAGTTGCTGTTTCTGACACACGTTGGACGAAGGTTTATTTTGGTAATTAATTTTGAGTTGACGAAAATTTACGGTCAGGTAATCATTGTATCCTTTTAATATATCCTGGATAAGGGTATCGATGGCTTTGCGAATTATTATACCGTATGTTGTAGGAAGAATGTAAGATTGACCTACCAAAACAACTGAAAATAAAAACTAAGAGGTCATTGATCACTAACTACAAATTATGTATTTTCTACTTAATTTGATTTCATATTTATTGATGACATTACTAAGTGCTGGAAAATTACACACAAATCCTGGAATAAAAGACCATTCAAAGAGAGAGAAACATATTTTTCTACAACAAACAAGACAAAAAGATCGCCCGAAACAACTCTGCTAATACCATTTATTCAAATGAGTCTTATGAGAAGATCGAATATTTCTGAATAACGATCTGAATATTGGTTTTAAATTATAGTTGCAAAACGTCGACATTGATTTGATAAGTAATATATCCTCCCTTGGAGAGTCTTTGATTGTTGCATATTATCATATTTAGAGAACGAGTCAAAAAAAAACTGACTGCCCTACTAAAAAATCACGCGAGGAAGGATATTGCCTGAATATATATCGCGGTGTACCATAGAACTCAATTTGGGGGCTTAAATACATGATACTTTGTCATAAAATTAGCCTTTCATCAACACTTCTTTCAAGATCACACGTTTCCATAATATTTACAATTCAATTTTGATATTTACTGCACTTTCTTTGTCCGTATTCAGAATCATAAATTAAAAAAGAATATTTACATCTATAACACTGGCTTCATAAAGATTAACTCCGTGAAATAAATTAGGATTCAATTGTTTCGCCTTCACTCTGTTTCTTATTAATGTTACACACTGATTTACATGGGCACATAATGTCTCTGAACGTCTCTCCAGAAGTCGATCTAAAGCATTGGCATTTAAACGACCAGCAAAAACGACCTGGTTGTCCGAAATCGAGTCACAAAGAGGTCCCTTAAACTGGTTCGTCACTTTGGGGAACAAGCAATAATCGGCAGGTGCAGGCGCGGTGAGGTGTAAACTTAACAGTGGTCGAGCGCAGTCAGTCCTTTGTTGAATAAACCTCGACATTGGTTGCGTTGTTGAACGGGTTAGACAATAATTGTCTGCCATAAGCAAGTTCACTGACAAAAGTAAACCAATCAGAAAATTAATAATTAACCAGTCAAAAACTTCCACGTGTAGTAAGAAAATTTCCAATACAAATTTACAATAAATTTTATTTTCAGTTATCCCTCTAAAGGTAGGTGTGGGAGATCGCATTTGAGAGAGAGTTTTCTCTACAGATTACAAAGGAATTAAAATTAATAGTGTACACTCAAATATTGTGACAATAAAAAAAATTATTATTATTATAAATGAAATAAACTGATATCCAATGCATCTTAAAATTATATTTATCGTGAAGTGACTTGCTCTTACTTTAAATTTCAAACATGTTTCCAGCGACGAAAGTATTTTGACAAATGGTGTTACATGTGAATTGAAAACCTTAACAATGGACAATTATGGCTCACGTAAATGGAAATGGAGAAAAAATGTTTTCCAATAGGGAAACTCAAGTATAGTGAACAACAAAACCTACAAAGTACATGATAGTAATACATTCTATTTTAAAAACGTATAATACGTGGTTATCAATTTTCAGTGATCATAATTTCAGCATTCTCCAAAACGGCTTGTACAAGCTGTTTTCCCAGACATGCGTCATTTGAGATAGCAATAGTAATAAATAAGAGCTCAGGAGACACCAAGGTGTGACATTTTCGTGTTTATATTTTTCGGTAGCTTTTGACCCGAAGTAAGTAGATTACGCGCAAATTTACTATTAAAATACTAAAAAATTACAAAACGTTTGCAAAACCTGATGATTAGAACAGACATCCAGATATCTATTGCAACCGGATTATCAGGAGTACTCATACTGCCTTCTAAATCAGACATTCAAAAGTAGAACGAATAATACTATCGATAATTAATTAATACGAAAATATATTTGATGATTATTTGATGCAAATATCATCAGTCAAACGGGATCTTATTAATCCTTCGGACAATAAATCATTGTCCTTGAAATTCTACGCCCGATGAAACAAGAAGAATTTGCAGAAAGACCAATGCGAGGAAAATTGAGTCACTGAAAACAAACTAACCGTGAAACGAAGGTAACCTTACTTCACAACGCCTCCTGGCAGGTCTACTGAACCATTGGCTGCGGTTCTTTTTTTTCGATGCTTTTTTTCAAAATAAACAACAGAATACGATCCCCCAGTGCTCCTTAACTTCAAAGTTAAGGCGACGGGAATTCCATCATGATATCATGGCCACGGAAAGCTTTCCCCCCCACTTCGTTTGGTCAAACGCACACAAAAAAAATAAATGGCGTTGCAGAAAATCGTTATGAAATATTACGAAACGGCGACTGATCACCGTCGCATGATGGATTCTCTCCCTCCCTACGTCAAATTTTGGTCAATGGACCCTTTGGATGATGATAGGTGCAACCTTGCGGCCTTCTGCGGAGAATGCACAAACGCCTGGCCGTTTTTCCTAAGACTGGCAGGAAACGTAACCTCCAACACCGCAGTCACGCCCCACACTTAAGGTTTTCGAGAAAAAAACTATAAAAATGGCGACAGCGGGGACGAACTATAAGAAAGAAGTCATCGAATGTGAAGTGAGAAACGGGAGATTAAAGACGTAAATTTGGAAGTGTGCGGCGTTTATTTGGTTTACTCCCTAGGGGGA
>WURS02080509.1:0-10211 GCA_011762765.2 Rhinocypha anisoptera
GACGCCACACTCCCCCCCCCCCCCACCACGCCCCCCCCTCTCACCTCCTCCCTCCTCTTTATTGAACCCGGACGCGAAATGTGTGTGTGGGAGAGAGAGAGAAGAGTGAAGGGGAGGGGTGTGATGGGGAAGAAAAAAAAGAGGAACCAGCAAATGTTCGTGGAACTCGTCTTTAAGAAGTGGAGAGAAGAGAGAGAGAGAGGGGGAGGGGGGTGAAGGTGGGTTTGAGAGGAGGGAGAGGTTGGATCGTGGTGGGCCTATTGTGTTCCTCTGCCTCATTTCGTATTCCACCTTTAAACTTCCATCACCTCCCTTTCCCCCTCGACCTTCCCCTCCAATTCCTCCAGAATCTCTATCTCGCCCGCCGTTAACCCCCCCCCCCCTCCTCTCACTTACCCCCCTCTCCCTCCACACACCCATCCTCGCAGTCCGCCACTCCCCTTCCTCAAGATCCCTCCCTGCCTTTCCCTTTGTTTTCTCATTTCCCTCCTTCCTTCCTTCCTCTCGCGAGAGGGAACTTTGTGGCGAAAACGTGCGAGAGATCTCTTTCTCTCCCTCCCTCTCTCTCTCTCTCCCTATACACCAGAGTCCATCTTTCCCCACACGTTTCCTCCGGGGATGTCTCTTATTTAGAGTTTTAAGACCCTAGGGTGCCTCCTGCTCCCACGCGAAATTGAATCAGTTTTTCCGAGTACTGATGCGAGATTGACTTAATTTCCGAAAGAGTCGCGATGCACGCGTACGTCTCCGAGTGATGACTCCTCGCCTTCCGCCTATTCATTATGATAATCCAAAGCCGTTCTCTTCTTTGCATATTGCCCCTCTGTACTTTGGATTGGAGAAGTATGAAAACATTTAATGGGAATAGGTCGGGTTGACATTAAGTGGGTTTTTTGAAGTGGGTCCGCTCGTGCGCTGAAATAAGCTGTTTCCCATGTTACACATTCACCATTCTCCTAATTTTAGTATTCCCCTAGTCTTCCATTAGGAAGAATGCTTTTCCGTCAAAGCGAGATAGCACATAAACGATGGGAGGAAAGTACAAACTTATTGTTGACATATATCGGATTAAAACGCAATGAGATAAATGATGGCTTACTTTTTCATTCATCAGGAAAAGTTAGAATGCCCATTTTCACCGTTGTTATAATTCAACACCTGTTATTCTTGAATCTTCTTTAAGAAAATATCCCCATTCCATTGAGTCCTATTTCGAGGATGAGTTTCACGTCATGGACCTTTCGCATCACTTTTGTTCTTTTTCAATCCGAGGCGCCAACTGCGATTTATCAAAGGTACCAAGCAACAATTTATGAAAGAGCCAGTAAGAGAATTTATTTTTAATTGTTATACGAATAATATGCAAAATGATAATTTGTAAACAATAATCCGAAAAAAATCAAATTACATATCCATAAACTGCCCAACGAAGTACGTGGCTGGTTTTAAACCTCCGTGCAAAAAATGAAAATCAGTTGCGTGTAGTAAGCAGTTGATTTTAATTTTCTTTATTTTTCAAAAATGAAAGTTACTCACTGCGAATAAGTAAAACCCGTCATTTTTGCAGTTAGTCATTTCACGTAACCCTACTGAAAATAACCTTGGTGTGAGTAAGCGGTGCCATCTTGCCGAGTATGCACGGAATTTTCAATCGCCCACCTATGTAGCAATATCTTTATCTTGCAGGTAGATGTAGTGATTCCTCCTCGCGGATCTGGCTGCCAGGTAGGTATTTTCCCTTGTTATTAGTCGATGAATTGGAAATTTTTTACTCCCAAAGTCCCTTTGAGGTATAGTGCCTGTAGTTTTGATTATCACTTTCAAGAATGTTCCCTCGCTAAGACGGACTGTTTCTATGGGTCTCCTACGCGAACTCCTACGTTAAGCGGATAATAGTGATTGCGTGTAGCGGAGGCCATTGTGAACATTCTCTTACGAGGTGAAGGCTTCTTTAGGAGTCTGTTTGACCACTAGAAAATCGCTATGACGCTGTCGGTGTGCGAGGCCTAGATTGTTATGGTTCGTTGTCACATGATGTTCTACCTTCTTTAAATTGTCGCACCCATGAACGAACTTTCGACACAAACGACTCCATCACCACACGTCTCCTTCAACTGGTGATGAATTTCAATCGGTGTCACACCACGAATGATTACACGCTGGTCATGTAACGAAAACGTCGCCGTTTAAAGTAACGAAAACAGTTCTCATTCTCGCGGCTGCCGTTAGAGGTTCTGTATGTCGTACAGTGCTGCTATCTCTGTCACGCATTGACGAAGGGTGCCCGCTCATTTAAAAACAAACCGCATATTTCTATCTGTTTCCAGTCCAGAGAAAAAAAATAGGAGGCCTTATAACTTTAATGCTCCTCATAGAGGGCACATTTTTCCACAAGTACCCAAAAAATGAACAAAATGACATGAATTTCATTTGGCGATCTAACCTCCGTAAGGACAACTGAAAGCATGAGATTAAAAGAACGCAGTCTCGGTCTCCTTCTGGACCTCGCCACCGTTGATTGCTGGCAACATTCCCTTCACACGGCGTCAAAGTTCAAAGACAAACATACATTTTTATTCAGTTTTTCATGGAGCGAGAATATGAGCGCAGCTCCAGAACAGCCAGGTGCAATTTCCTCGTGATGCGATTGGTCGAAACCAGAGTCTTTTGTCCCTCGTTTCCCCGTGAAGGGTAACTTGACCGGCGCTCACAGCGCTAAAAATCATTCCACTGAGGAGAAGATGTGTATCAAACGGGAATTACGCAGTCAAGCGGAAGTTGCGAAGAAAAAAAAATCATTCCCTCTTTCTCCCTTTTCGTTAAATGCGCGTTTGGTGGGGGGGGGGCATTAATCATTTAAACTTGCTTGCACCTTTTGGCTCACTCTGTCCTCAAATCAAGCGTTACTTGCGGCTGTAGATCTCCTATACCCTTGTCATTTTCAGAGTTAGAAGCTTTAATTTGTTCCGTTGAAAAGCCATCGTGGGTTTCCATTAAAAAAAATGTATATTGCTCGTGTAGATAGATACAGTCCAAGTTAATTTTCTGCCTGCATGACAAAATTTAAAAATCAATGAGGTTTCAGTGTTCATAAGCCATAAATCCGAGTCTCGAAGCTTTGATAATGAAAAAGGAATCGTTCGTCAAGGATATGCACTATCACACATTATTTTTAACTTCTACATAGAATAGGCTCTTTAAAAAAAAAGGCGAGAAGGACCTAGACACAGGTGTACTGATAAATGGTGAAAAAATAACCATCATAAGATATGCCGACGACATTGCTGTCCTTGCCGAGAGTCAAGAAGGCATTGAGACTATGATAAAGAAAATGAATGATACTATGGGAGAAAAACACAACGCGAAAATAAAAAAATAAATAAATAACAACGTTGTTTGATGAAGAAGAAGAAATGGTATTGTAAATCAATGTAGGTTAATGAACAACTTGAACAAGTGAACGTATCTACTTATTTAGGGGAGTAATATCTCCAGTTATGGAAGAAGTTAGATAGAGGTAAGAAGCAGAATCGCGCGGGCAAAGGGTGCTTTTAACAAAGAGAAAAAAGATCATAACGTCCAAAAAATAACAGCCCTGAAATTAGGAAATGGTTTCTTAAAGCACTCTTAAGTGGAATGCGGCCTTGTATACGGTTGCGAGACCTGAACTCTCTGAAGGGAGAGAGGAAGAGAAGGAGACTGAATGCGCTCGAGACGCGGTGGTGCTATTAGACGTATGCTGAAAACTAAGTGGGCGGGTAGGATTTCTAACGAAGTACCAAACAAAATGAACGAGAAAAGAAATGCTCGTGGGAATCCATCGTAAACAGAATAGTGCTGCTTATAGGGTATGTATTGAGACATTGAGGAATCCTAAAGACAATACTTTATTTACGCTGCCCGGAAATAGCTTAGACCGCGGGTCCCGAAGCGGCGTGGGGTGTCTCCGCACCTGTGATCCCTCGTCCGAAATACAACACTACAATGTTTCAATATGTCTACGTATTAACCCCAGCAAGCCGCCGCAATGGCTTGTGGTAGGGGTTGAGTGAGCCATCACCAGACATGCATTCCCATATGCATATATTATATATAATACGAGGGCGGTTAGATAAGTCGGTGACTTTTTGAATTTCCCGCGCAGTTACTCCAAATGCAACAGTGCCGCCGTCAACTGTAATCTATCGGTGGGCAACTGTCTAATTTTGAGTAAGCTACGACGCGCAGTTGGTGTTTGATAGCCATTCAAAGCAGACAACCTCGTGAATATGCAGAGAAACTACTTGCACGCAAAAATTTCAATGACAAATGAAAATACATGTCATGCGGGAATTAAATCAATTAACATTTAATTAAAAATAAACATGCAAGATAATATACATATATACAATAGCTAACCTAACTACTATCTCCGTGCTTGTGGTCATATTTCTTTTGGTCTCTAGTTGTGAGTGGAAAAAATTATATTTAATTAATATCTATCTGTTCGATTGTCTATCTCTCTGATATTACGTACGTGATCTGATCTACCGTCGTGTGTCGGAGCATTTAATATTTTTTTGACAACTTCACTGAGGCGATATTTGTGAAATACACATAATAAATTTTAAACAGTACTTCGACCTTCTCTCAGCGAGTGGTTCCCAACCTAATTTCTCCGGTAACCTTGTTACTACACTGGCCACGTTGGTCGTTACAACGTTTCACAAATCGCTCTACGCTGCACTCGACCGAACGGCAACACCAATCCAGTCTCATGAGTGTACCATATACACTCGAGGCATACTCGAGACGTAGCATGACTAGTAAATAACTAACAAATCTCCTATACTGTCACATTACATTTCCCTTTTCTTATAAATCCCGGCTTTTTATTTGCTATTCCATAAATTTCCCGAACATGTTTTCCCCACGACAGATCTTTCGTTATCGTAACACCTGAATATTTCGTACATTATAAGTTAATTTAATTTGTTTTATTAGCACCATAAAAATATTCTGGTGTTCATCGTCGCGCACTTTTTCAAATTTAATTCCAACAAAATTCCCATATCCCACACCAATTTTGAATCGCATTTATATCCTTCGAAAATGAGTCCCTATCTTGCTTCACTAAAACAATCCCTGTATCCTACCATATGATCATCGGCAAAGAGGCGAAGATTACTGTTGATCACAGTGTTAATTTCGCTATTTTAGAGCATATACAATAAGGGACTGACAATGCTTCCTTGGAGGACATTAGACTAAAGTTTGTTTTTCCGGACGACACACCGTCTAAGACGACCAATATGTTTCGGACGCAATATATATACTACATATTTGGGATTTTTATGGAACCAGGTGACTAAGAAGTGAGGTTGAACGGATGGCCCATATTGATGTTCCACCTACAATTGCAGTGATACAGAGCGAACTTTCAACTCTGGCTATAAGCATATCTAGTGGCAATAAAAAATCTACAATCACGTTAATCAGTACAAAAATAATAAGTAGTTTTTATCATTAGACCATCACAATTACTACACTCTATTAATTTATCAATAATTATTCATCTGGGAAGCAAATCGCCTCTGCTTCTGCGTGAGTATTATGTACATTATTTCGTTTAATGATAAAAACTAAGAAAATCAAGGACAATATCTTCCAAAATAATTTTCACCGAATCAGGCGTAATGTGGTGGAAGAGATTCATACTGAGAATAAAAACAGCACTTTTCCACAGAATTTTTTTTTTCTGTGGAAATGTGCTGTTTTCATTCTCAGTATCTTCCAAAATCATAGAAAAATATCGAGTTAAAAATTTCTATCCTAGAATACCTTAGTTCCTAACAACCATGAACAACGCCAAAAGGAATAAACTAGCATTTTTATGGTATTCGCTGCCCAATAATAGTTTATCTCGTGAGGAAAAAAGTTGAAACTTTAATAGTGGAAATTTTTTACTGTCCAACTGCCTCATTTTTCCATTGACAATTCATAAATTGGCATTAATAGCTGATACTTGTTTTTTTCATTGTTAAGTGTAGGAATATGAAAATTCTCTTCAAGAGGACAATGGCTGAGCCAGGTCATATAACCAGAAGACTTGCGCGATACTTTTGCAGTATTTTTCGCGATGTAGAATTTTTAGCGTCAAGATTCCCGTGTTATGCTTGCGGAGCTGAGAAATGTACAGTATGAAAAAGTCTCCTCCAGGTAATGGATACTAAAGTTTTCGGTTTATGAGCGGAAAATCAGTCCTTTTTCTCTCTCTCTCTCTCTCTCTGAGGCATATACTAAGCATGCACACACACGAGTTTTATGCATGGCGAGCAAGACAAGGACCAGCACTGGCGTCACGGGGAAACCTCCGGAATTCAAGTTACGGTGCGCATGAAACTCGAATAGTAACGCATGCATATGCATCGTATGTATGTATGTACTTTGTATTGCGAGGGGTTATCCCCATTGTTTCCGACTCTCGACCAAAGGAAGCTCACTGCCACACTCATGATGCTGACGCGTCCATACCGCCCCAAAACGTACTGACAAAAAGGTAGAAAGCCATTAACCTTCAGTGAAGCAGGCGGGGTCTGACGGACCCCACCAAAGGAAAAACACTTTGTAACACTTTTTTTTACATTATCGCGTATACATTGCCCCTTTTTTTACCTGGAGATTGCGACGTTGCCATATCCTCTAGCGAAGACGGCTTAGTCCTGCGAGCGCCAACATATAGCATATGGATGTGCATGAAATGCATTTGGGTCCCTCAGACCCCACATGGTCGGGACGTAGTCATAACTAAGGCGAGTTACACATATCTTTAATTGCAGTTATTTATCAGACAATTGTTAATATTTTGACTATATTTTGTGATTGAGATCTTGAGATGTCATCTCGAATGCGGCCTGATCAAATAACTGTGGCTCTTATGCAAGAGAACGGTGATGAGGCATATATATCTTTTTGTTTTCTTGTTCATAAATAATAAAAACATATAAATGTTGGTACTAAATTATTTTGTTTTCATAGCTATGAGTTTAAAAAAAAATACTCAAAACGAAAATAACCTGATTTAGAGACATATCTCTCGAGGGGTTCTGTGGGACGCCACGTGGTGGTTCGGGATGTAATTTTTTCCAACCTGGTTCACTGAAGGCTAAAAAAAGGGGGTTTTAATTAATTTAAATTACGACGAAATGTAAAATTGGATCATTGCACACACAAGGAATATACATATGAAGTGTTCTGCGACACACGGCATCATTACGGATGTCTAGAAAGTAGGAATACTGGGTGTAATCAGAATAAATAAATAAGGGTCGCAAATCTGTTTTTAAGGGTGCGCATAGATGGTTTTGGTCACTTAATAAGTCTCCAAATTCATTCGAAAAAAAATGGCCACCCGGACGAGTAAAACTCTAAGCGGGACTCCAACTCCTAGACGATTTGTGTTAACGTCCCACCCATCGGACCAAGGTGGCCGACTTCGATTACGAAAAGTGTTTATCATGAACTATTGCAAATCAGTTGCGGCGAGATGGTAAAATGAGAAGCTGAGCCAGGTGAAAGCAAGAAAAAAAGCATAAAATGTTCAAGATAAAGAGTTATAAAAATTTGTGAAAACGTATGTTTGGAAGCTTAAGGGATTATTTGGTCGGAAAATTGATATTTTTTGACGTTTGACGAAAGATTAAATGAAATAACAAGGCCTTATCCAATGAAAGTTCATGTTATAGATATTCCTAAGATTTTTATGGGCCGTCAACATCAGCTACTCTAGTAATAAGTGATCGTAAGTGAATAAAATGTTACATTTAACGTTGAAGCACACTCGTTGGTTGTTCGGGAGGTCTAAATAATTATTGTGACACCGCATAAAAGCGTGAGATTTTAAGATGATCGTAAGAGTCAGAATCTCGAACTTGTAAAGATTAAAATGGACACCTTTATTTTCCAAGACTCACGTTCGAAATAAAAAGACAAAAACTTAAAATTCCGTTTTTTTCCCTTTGCCGTGTCAAACAGATGAATTCAAGAACAGGAGAATTATTTGGGATACGGAGTGGAGATTCTGGATATTTTTCCTGCGGACTGATCAAATGGGTAACAGGTTTCGTTCAAGAAGGAAATGGGCGTTAGACATTGAAAGCTGTTTATTTTTAATTTCAACAACAGCGAAGTTTGAAATATAAACGTGCTCCCAGGACTGACGATCTATTGGAAAATAACTTTCTAATTTCTTCCTAATTTACGAAGCGACAATCTATTTAAGGGGCCAAATTACAGGAGTTTTAATTCATTGCAAAATTTTTAATTCAAGTGTGAAAAAAGACGTTTTAATTCACACACCCAGTCCAGAATTTACTGGAATGAACACACTGTATCAATCAAATGATAGTCCCCCAGGAATGCTTATGAAAGGAAGAATCTTTAGGGGGAAATAAAGACATCTTGAGTTTAAAATAAAAACAATATTTGGAAGTGTAGAACAGTGCACTACTGAGAGGCTTAATTTGAATTCCTAGATGTACAATACTTACGGAGTTCGGATATCTCTGTGGTAAATGTAAAATTATTTAAATTAGTCTGTTATAAATCCTGATGAGGGTCGTTCATAATTGACCTGTGTCACACAATACAATCGACGTTCCGTAAATTATTCACGAAGTTCATACAATATTAGAATTATCGAATCAATACATTATCCCATATCGCTTTTATTTTATATCCCATATTAATTATCATATTATTCATTCATATAAGTAGGAGCATTTAAATTTATATTTTGAGATAGTCTGAAGTTATAACGCTATAAAATTTGGAAAATTATTTTTTTTTATTTTAGTGATATACTTAAATACCATGATTCCAGGTACCTATTAATGCGTTTACGTATTCCTAGGCGAGAAATTCAAAACTGGTAGAAGTACGCAAAGATCCCGGTTTTTCGGTGGGTGGAGCGATGGGTTTATGTGATAGGTGCGGTCATATTTAAACCCGTGCGTTAACTGTGGACAACGAAATCGTAGCTATGTAATTTTATAGAAACAAGGTCATTGGTTCGAAAGTATTGGAAAAATCAACAGCTCTAAGATTAATAACCGATGAATATTTAAACGTTGTGATGAGAATATCAGTTAGATAACAAGTGAAAACTAAGATTGAAATAAGTGTACAAGGGATAAGTGGATGGAACTCTATCGGAGTATGGGTATAAGCAGTGCAATTAAATTCAAGTGGATGGGATCCAAAAATTATTTCAACAGTCACCAAGGAAGGAAGTTGAACACCATAAGAGGGCAACATTCAAAACGAATGCACACGGCTATTCATAGAGTAAGGAGGACTCTGAAAGTGGGGGAATACACTATTTAGAGGCCATATAGGCCACACGAAATGTGTGAAAAAAATTTTTAAAAATCCATAGGTTTTCATTGATACTTTTTAAACCGTCTATCCCCAAGTAAAGTGAAGATCAAGAAGGATAAAGGAATTCGTGAAAACTCTAATTCGACAAAAATCGAGAAGGTCAACAAAAGTGGCGCAACACTTGAGCATTAAAAGTTATTTTCAAAGAAGAATGTATGAAGTCATTGGTCATGTACGTATCACATAATGTCCTCCTTATTTTATTTTCCTACATGCTCATTGAGATGCGTATGAGGACATGATGGCGCGTTAGGGAGAAACGTGCCGGACCCCAAATAAGGGAGGCGCGGCTCCAAGAATTATCGCCGCTCGGACATGCTTAAGTTTCGTCTCATTAAATTTCCCGCCGCGGGGCGATGTGTCTTACAATATAACGGACGCGATTAAATTGCAAAAAAAAACTCCCGCAAAGAACCTTGCAAATTTTAAAGACTCCTAATTCCCCCGGGGGAAAGTGACATCTTGTTATGCGGCGGCTGGTGGCACTGCCGACAATCGACTAGGCGTAGACATGCGAGAATTCCGCGAATAATTTACGCAAACATTACGATCCGTGTTTGTCATAAACTTTCCCTTTTCGGGGGAGTGAGGGAGGGGAGGGTTTGCTGCTGGAGTTCATAAGCAGGGAACGTGACGGCGCGTGTAATGGCCGGGAGGAATAATGAATTCCATTTCACCTTCTCCCCCCACCCCCCCCCCCCCCCCCCCCCCCGCCCAGCCCCGACCCGCGGCGCCGCCCCAGACCACGCGAGGGTCGGCGGGGCGGGGGGGCGGGCCGACGGCAGAGGGGCACC
>WURS02080519.1:0-10211 GCA_011762765.2 Rhinocypha anisoptera
GGATTTTGGACACAATGATAGGGGGTAGGAAGTATGCAGATTTGAAGAGGGATTATAGTTAGATGTAATGCGGCCAATCTAAGCTAATGCTCATCAAAAACCTAGCTTAATTGGTAGATTACCCTTCATCGTCATTCTTTACTCACGTCAAATCTTCGTATATCACTGTTTCCCTTCAATCTACGTATTGTATAATGTTAGCATAACTTCAATTCCATCCTGTTGTTTTCATTTAACCTATATTTTCGTCTATTGTTCCCTCGTTACTCTCTTTCGTTTATCCTTAGGCCCCGTTCTCTCTCTCTTTCTAATTTATTCAAGAGTTCTTCTGCTTTACCCACGCGACAAGGGAAATACTATCAAATTCACGGTCACGCGAAAGGACATTTTCTCACCGAATGATTTGGTAAAAGGTAATGGTGTGAGTATCGGAATAAGTTCAGATTAAAAGTCACGGCAGGTTAAAATCACGGTCCCATAATAGTAGTACAAAAGAAAAACCAAATAAACTTTGACACACAGCCGAAGGAGTGTTCCTTTTCAGAGTCCATCCAAAACTTCCCTCCGACTGGTAATTTATCAGTAGATCAATCAACAGCACAAGGGTGTAAAAGTGAATTAGATGCGGAGTAAATTTTTCCGGAAATTATACTTTGAAATTTTCGAATCACCATCGCACTACTCCAGTGGGAATGGCCTTAACGGTTGACGGAAACTTTTGCCGGAGGAATCGAATGGAGGTGGAAATATTTCACCGCACTCGCGTGCTATTTCTCCGTTTCCTTTCACCGAAAATGGAAATTCGACGTCGTGATGGCGCTTGCCAAAATCGTGAATGAATTTATCGATCCGCGTCCCATCCAAATCCAGGAAAAGCCACCCGTGGCCCATGACCCAACTCTCCCGTCTACCGCGTGGGTTTCACCCGACCACTCTCGCCATGCCCCGGAACAATGGATGGAAAGATCTTCTCGCAGAGCATGTGATCTTGTACCACGCCACGACACTCGGAAGCGAAACAATGGGAGCGTGCCGTAACGGGATTATAATACGTCCATACGTTCACCGAGGATTTGAGATTCGGTGACAAAAGGATCGGCGTAAAGAATGATAATACAAGTGCAAGGAATAAAACAACAACCTTGAAGAGGATTGCTGCTCCTGCGACACTGAAAAGCACCGTAAGCACGTCGACGGTTCTCACATTCGCCTTCGACGCAACACGTTTACTACTTGACGGCAACGGAGCTTGCTTTCTTGCCGAGAAACGAGCCCCCTTCGAACGATAAATGACACTGCGACCAATGTGATGAATGTCATCGGAAAATAAAATGTTAAATATACCTTTATTACTTAAATTGAAGGACATTCCTCGAAGATAATTCACGACACTTCAAATGTAAGACGAAATCGTCCTTCTGCTTTCCAGTTATAATATTTTGGGAAAAGTAATTTTATGGTTGACAGCATTATTTCTCCCATTAGTGTCTGATTTATTTTTCCCTTAAGTTTTTCCAGATCATTTACTTAAATATGAGAACAGTCTCATTGCAGTCCTTAATTTTTCCTAGCCAAAATTCCGACTGCGTTAGTTCTAGTCCTACTTCCTCCACGGTGCTCCTAGAGGAAATGTCCTCCTTTCCTATTCGCCTATATTCCTAACCAACGTGTTGTCTAAAGCGTGTGTTTAAGATGTTAAATTTCATGATCAACCCTGCTTGTATCATTATACGTAGAGACTAAGTAAATTAATGAAATTAGTCCTGTCAAGGACTATTGAAACTGAGACGAGCACCGAAATATTCGATTCTTAACAGTTATAATTCTATGCTTACACCCTCGACGAGTCAGCTACATTTAAAGCGTCGACAAAATTACGACGCCATCCAAAGGCCGAAGGAAATAATAAATACGTAAACCTGTTCATTACTTCCCGCGTGAAGAGGAGATTACACCTCGAGTTACCCCCGAGAATTTTAATGACACTCACAGCGACGACGAATGGGAACGACTCTTGACACGAGCGCGAGTGGGCACGAGACATCGAATTTTTTCTTTCCGGGTCGGTCCATGCGCGGACATCCTGGCAAAGGTTGAGCAGATTCTGAAGTGGAGGTGAGAAAAAGAGTTAAGAGGCAGAGGGGTGGGGTGGGGCAGGAGGGAGAGAGGGTCGTAGGGATGGGCGGGCGAGGCGGAGACTTCAACGCGTGGGGATTTCGACGCGACCGGTGGATGGGCTGCAGGTGGTTCTTCGTGAAGCGCCATTGGGGATGGGGGACGTCCATTCTCGTGGCCGACGGGAGGTGAAATTTCGGAGTACGTTGGGTCGAAAGGTAGATCTCCAAATATGGGCGAGGAAGGAAGAAAGGTCTCCGAAGTTCCGGGACGGTGGTGCGACCACCAATGGAGCTATCGTGCGCGTTAAAAGTCTCCCATCCTCCCTCGATCTAACTCTTGGATTTGGACCTTGTATATCAATCCGAAAATTGCTACAACGTTGGCCAATATTAAGTCCAACTGCTGCTGAACCGGATGCCGGTTTGACATTTTTCTCGGGAAGGTCAACTTCGATATACCTTGTCGAGGTTGGTTTTGAAAATTCCTAGCTATCAAGGGCTAATCCATTTTAAAACTAGTAACTCATTCATTCAGTCTCAAACATTTTTGGCCTATTTCTTCCTTGTTAAACCTCGTGAAAAAGATATAATGCGAGTCCAACCGAGGCTGAGATATGAAAATAATACATTTCAGACTGAATGGTGGCCGATAGAAAAGTTGTAATACTAAAGAAGGATTTATCCCCGAGCAAGGTACACAAACCATTAGCGTCCATCAAACCCCCATCGAGCGTTAATTTTCCTCAATAAAAACGTCGTCTTTTCACAGGTCTTCCTTTCCGCAATGCTCATAAAAAAAACCTTCTCGCGGACAGAGGGGCTATCACGTAATGATTTCGGAAGCTTTGACACAGCCGTAGGGGGCTAATATTAATGATTTTAATGATTTCGTGTCGATAGTTCCCTGTATTCCCCGGCCGCGGAGGTCACGAAGCTAAATGCCGTCAAAATAATCTAAACGGCCTCTACATTTCCTCACGACTAAGGGCCATCAATCTGCTTCCCGCCGACACGTCTCAGATCCTCTTATCTGGTGGGCCAAAAAGGTGGAGGCGCCTCGCCCTCCGTGACACGCCCGAATAAGACTCGCCCTCCAAAGCGAAGTCGGAGAAGAACGAACCTCGCCTCCGAAAATAATGAATACAAGAGGTGTGGACCGCCCCCCACTCCCTTTCTGCGAGAGTCGTGGCCAGCTACCCCCGCTCCTAACCCGATAAAAACTCCGAATAACCCGCGATTGGAAAAAATAAATAAAAAGATGATAACGAACAAATGAACCATCGAAGGAACCAGAGCGATTCGTCCTGCGATCTCTTCCGGGTTTTCTTCCCGGCGCGCCCTGAGGATTCCACTGGGACCCTCGTCCCCACCCTCCTCCGTGTCCGTGGAGGGAGAAGATCGAAGGACTCTCTCCCCCTCTCCTCTCTCTCTCTCGGCCACTGCCGAAATTCCCCCACGACACAATCACACTTCCTCGTCCCACTGCGACGCGACGTTAGCCCGGCCACGGAATAGTTTCCCCAACGCCTTAACCCTCCCCCTTCCGCCGTCTGCCCCAATGACTCCACCCCGAGACGTCAGAAAGCGATGCGTCAGCTCGTTATTTTCGTGGTCGGGGGTGAGTTATCCCGAGGGACGATGGGTTCGGGGAGGTGGAGGTCGAGGGCGGGACAGTCGGCGGAGTGAAAGGACCAAAAGATATGATTAATTGGACACAAGAGTCGCTCTCTCTCTCTCTGTTCAAACAACGCCGGTGGAATATTTAATATGCGCATATAATGCACGACTCCATCTTCATTTGATAATCAAGCGTATTTTTTATGTACATAAGTCTAAATTCTTTTTCGAAATGTTATGGACTTAAAAAATTTCAAATTCCTGAGGAGGCCGTCACCTGGTGGAATTCCGGAATAAAACAAAATACTTTTATGTATTTACACAGAATAAATATAAGACACGGACGGTTTCGAAGATGATCGTCATCATCTGGTCCAGATGTAGATGAAATACATAATATGAAATATGGTGATACACATAAATGATGATAAAAATAAAAGTTAATATATATATTCCGTTTTAAAATTTTATATACACTTCGAGTACATCATGTGAAGAATTTCTATTACTTTTAAAGTTGGGCCAGAGCAAGTCTACGAAGTGTTACAAAACGGGATAGGGAGTCGTGGTAATAACTCTTTGAAATTCTGGTAAACAACCGTCTCTAGAATAATAATATCTTATTTTTCAGAGTCCCACAAACGAAACAGGGCACGCCAAAGTTTTTAGTCGGTACCTAAAGCAATGTTGCTTTGTACGCAGAGGGTTAGAGTCCGCCGCAGGAGAAAATAATGTTGCCGATACATCCACATACTCCATTGTGGGAGTGTTGAAACTTTTGCAACCAGCTGTGCAATTACGGAACACACTATCCTGTTTTATGGAATACCAGTTCAAATGATATGAAAGAATGATGGATGCATGTGGTAACCAAGCATCCATAATAGACAAAAAAAACAATACTTTTCCAGAGATTTGTGGAAACGTACGTTATTTATCTATTAAGGATATGAGCAACTTCCACGAAGTGAAGCATAAAACGAAGCATTGCATTAATTGGTAACACAAACGCGACTGTGTTTAACTTGGATCCCATGGTAAATTTTGTGATGGCAAGACGTGGAGGTAATCACGCAAATGCATTTCATCTAAAGCTTTGACGTTCCTCACTTCTGCGCGTAGGCCGGTTCAAATATCTGAAAAAGTAAGTCTTAAGCTAAAGTCAACATGGAAGTGCCAAACACTTTTAAACGCGTGTTCTTGGATACGTTTCCATGCAAAAAGTTTGTTACTTTGATTCCCAAAAGCAATTTCCGCGAAAAGTACCTATCACAATACACATGTGTAATTGGGAGCAGAAAATGTGAATTTCAGAGAATTTTTTTCAGGAGAGTTCAATGCTCGGAATTGGTCTTATCTTTGAAAATTAATTGGAAAAACGGTTTATTTCACGTATTAGGACACTTCGCGCATGATAAAAATATTTACGTGGACCTGTTCATGTAAGCATGGTGCCGTTTTGAATAAGAGATATTTTTTTCAAAATCGTAAAGGTTAAAAAAGTACAGCATCCCTTGTTGATCACGTCCACCGGGAGAGGAATAGGATGACGGGAAAGACGAGGTGATAACGGGACCGTTGAGTAAGGAGAGTGGGAGAGAAGGAGAGTGGGAGGCAGCGGAATGAGGCCAACGGGTAAGATTGAGAGCGAAAGTGAACTAAGCAGATGCGCTGAAATGGGATGAAGGTGAAAGGGGAGGCCTTAGAGGGGAAACATCTACGAGTGTGAATGGCATGGAATGAAGGGAAGCATATACGCAATTTATATACTCAAAAACAAAGGTTACGGCAGAAGATTTCCATAAAAGAAAGCCGATGATACTTGTTGAGTACGTATATCAACTAATGCTCATTTTCCGATGAGATAATAGCACTCTAAACGAAAAAGTTTTTCAAGTTTAATATCTATCGTCGAATTTTGCATATAATGTGTCACAATGTTGGTTTGAGACTCTTTAGCGAGGATGGCGGAAAATGAATTTTAATTCATCTACAAATATTAAACTCCATTCGTATTCCTTACAGTTAACTTCGTCATAAAACTGTCCATTAATGATAGTTGAATTTTTTTAAACTACGGGCCCGTATATCTGTATTCCAGTTTATTTTTTTTTAAGTTTCTTTTTCCTTCCTCAAAGTAACGCATCCTCTGGTGATCCACCGAGGACGGAGATCGCGAGCCAAATTTAAACCCAGCAAAAAGTTCACTTTCCAATTAACGGCTTCTTCCTCTGACCATTACTCGCAAAAGTACAGAACTCTTTCAATGAAAAAGGAAAAAAACCTTTTCCTCTGTCCCCCACACCGAATAATTGTAAAAGGAAACACAAGAGTTTGGCACGCATTTGAAAATAATAGATTTTTCAGTGGCAGGGGAAGAAAATACACTTCGTCTCCGTACGCGGGTTGAGAGAAGGGTGGGGAGAAAAATGACTTCGGGTTCCGAGCGAACTCGATCCGTCTGCGAGACAAAAAAGTCCGCCCCTATATAAGGGACTAATTCACGACTATCACGAGAGGCAAGACCGGTCGGTCGCTCGCCTCGCCGCCCAGGGAAGAGGAATGAGAAACCTGCTGAAGATGTCCTAAAGGGAGAAGAGGAATCGGGAATCCTCTCCACCTTTCCCTCTCCTACTCGCCGGTTCCATCCTGGCACGGAGGAAGGCGGGATGGATGGATGGATGGTGGGTTGGTTGGGAGGGCGGGCGGGCGGGTGCGGAGGGGAGACGCAAGAAGAGGGTGTGAGTGGGGAAGGAATGCGGCGGAGGGAGGGAGGCATTAGGGGGGGGTCGTAAAAGTCCTGCCGGGCTCTCGCGAAACCTTCTACAGGGAATAGGTTCGAGGTCGACGGGGGTAGATGTGTCTGCTCGAGGCTCGGTTGGGGAGTCGCCGTCGGTGGTGGCGGTGGTGCACGCGTCCCACGAGGAAGGAATCGAGAGTGGTGCAAGGAGTAGCCCACATAAATGATAATGGGACTGGACGTGGGGAGCGGAAGGGGGAGGGGAGGATTGCGGAAGGATCCTCCCTTCCCACCCTCCGTCGTGCCGAACGAACTTATTTCACGCGTAGCACGAACCGCACGATTGCAAAATTTATCAACTCAAAAATTGTATAGTATTTTAATAAAAATATAATAAATTATAGGAAATAAGGAAATGGATAAGAACAGACGTTTGTGTTCGTCCTTTTATCTACAGCTTTCACTTTCCTTATTTTCTATAATTTTATAAACAAATAAAATAATAGGTACACACGCACACACTTATAAACGCACATAAAAAGAAACGCTTAAAAGACTCCAAGTTCAGCCAGTTCCCCCAGACCGATGACGTGGAAGGCATCCCCGAAGCATTTCTTCCCAACGTGAGTCTTTTTAAGTGTTTCAAAGTGGAACACTTCCCATGGCTCGTTTCATAAAAATATGGCCCGGGGAACATTTGGGAACAAAAGAGCGTGTGCACACAGCGAGCGAGCGCACATACAGCCTGCGCCTGCGATGACTCGGGGAGTAAAACGGGAAAACAGCGAGGCGTGCACTCTCCCGAGTAGCGTGTGCTCCGATTGCGTGCACATGTAGCAGACTGCGAGAGAGAGAGAGAGAGAATGCGCGTGAGCCGTCTACGCATCCTGCGTTTCAACTGTTGTTTACAAACACTATATTAATTTCATGTGTAATATGTTTAAATTTTTATCTATGTGTGGTAAAAATAATCGATTTTATCGGATGGTAAAAATAAAAGATTAATTTATTACATCAATAATAATTCGAAATTCACGCATATCACTGTATAACCACAATATTACCGGTAATTTCCCAGAATTTTGTAATTCGCCAAAGATAGTGTTCCACTTCTGTCAGTCAGTTCCGCGACCACCACATTTTTTCTTTTTATGTGTGTATGTATTCGTGTGTTCGTGTTTGCTGCTCGTCTGAGTTTTCATGCCTTTACATACATATATATATATATATATATACATACATACATACATACACACACATGAAGTTGAGTTTATTGAGGGTTTTGGTCAAAATAAGGTAAACACGATTTAATTAATGCCATCGTTTCGTTTTATTTATAACTCTTCCTTAGGGCTAGAGATGGATGAGGGCGAAAACATCCATCTTTAGTTATCCATCTCTAGCTCCGAGGAAGTAAATATAAATAAAACGAAAAGTTGGCATTAATTAAATCGTGTTCACCTTTATTGACCAAAATCCTCAATAAGCTCAACTTTCGTAATTCTGTTGGTAGAGAACATTTCAAGATATCTATCTTAACAATATATATAGGTATATATACACACATACATAGGTATATGTAAACACATACATATATATACACATACCTGACGGCCGTGACTGTTTCCTAAAGAAAAATTTTCTTTAACTCATTAGCTAGTGGATCGCTTCGGAGGGATCCGTAAATTTCCCTTTCCACAGTCTCCGTTAACCCACCGTGATACCGATGCTCCATATTCCTCGCATTCACTTAATCTAAACCTCTCTCTTGCCAAGTTCTTCCTTCTGAGGATCTCTATATGAATTTAGTTAATATGCTTTCAGCAGGCCAAATAAACTTGCGGTAGAAGCGGAAGTCCCACTCTACTACAACCTACCTGTTATGCAATTCAAATTGGCAAAAACCATTCGAAGTCAGCAGTCAATTACTAGTTGAGGAATTGTTCATTTTAAACAAGTTAAGGTGTATTTTCACATGCATCATAGTAAAATAACCATCTATAAAGACACTAAGAGTGTACCATGACGTTTAAATAATCGAAATAAACTAAGCATAAAAGATTTATACGGCCACGCGCTTTGATGATTTTGTGTGGGGTATTCACGTGAAATGTTCAGACTTGAATTTTTTTCCGATTTAAGCAGCCATCAATTTCAATCTGTTAAAAAGAACTTTAAAAAATATTCTTTGCCGAAGTGAATAAAAGAGATAAAAATTAAAAGACGAAAGGGTGTTTATTCGAGTTTCGAGTTTATTTTTCGACTTCCAGGCTAATAATATTACATTTGTGTATCAAAACTATTTAACGTTGATTCAAGGAAGTAATAGAACACGAAATAGTTTCTTGAACCGTATTTCAACGCGCAGTAATTACAAATGAACCAATCGAATGGTTTCAGTACTGTAGGCTCCAGACATCGAAAGGTAATTCTTAAAAAAGTTAAAATACTTTGAACGGTCTATTTACAACTCGTATTCTATACTAATCTAAATTCTTTTCTATGGAAATTCTCGTGTATTGAATTAAATACTGAAATGTCTAGTTATTTAATGAGTTTTCTTTTGGACGGTTGTGGTGACGGGAGTGCCTCTTAATACCGGAGAGAAAGCAATTATGTTCAGGCAGCCCATCGCTTCTAATCTGGTTTCCCAGAAGCCGGACGTTCATATTCCCAGCGCTGCCTTCGGACCCGAGACTTTCACGCATTCACTTTCAATGGTTTTGGCCCTCGCTCGGATCCTCACGAAAGGCCCTTCGCGCAAATGAATGAACACGGAAAAGTGTGTGTAAGTGCATGTGTTGCTAGGACCTCACCATTCACGAAGGAGGAATCGACTTCCGTGCGTCCTTCTCCGAATTTCCGAGAATTAAACATTTTTTCCGGGAATTTCATTTAAATGCACCCATTAACTGACCGCGAGATTTCTCCGCAGGGGTGGGACGAAGAATTGGAGGGAAGAGTGTGTGTGTGTGTGTTTGTGGCGATAGAAAAACGAAGCAAGCACGCCTAAGCATTATTTTAATGGTCGAACTTAAGGCGTGGCGTTCTCTCTCCACGTCTACCAATACGCCTAAGTAATACTCTGCATAAGCCGCCGGAAGGACGTGTGGCAGGGGGTGAAACATCACCATTAATGAATTCACCCTCATGCATACATTAGATATAAATCACCTTGAAATAAACATATCACATGCAAGATGAATAAAAATATATAGTGTGTGTATATATATATATACTTCAGGAAAACTCAGACGAGCAGCAACAAGGAACAAACGCACACACTTATTCACACACAGAAACAATTAAAAAGAAAGACTCACATAACGGAGAAAGATTTCGGGGTACTCTTGCCCCTTCGTCAGTCTGAGAGTAATTATATATATATATATATAGTCTCAGACTGATGAAGATTCTCTCCTGAAGGACGAAGGTGGTGGTGCCACCGAAAATTCTTCACCACTGTGAGTTTCTTACTTTTTGTGTCCTGTGTCTGTGTACGTTCCACTAGTGTTCGAACCTATATTATTCACATTGTGAGCCCTTTCCAAGTGATTATATATGTATATATATAATCTATATATAAACATATATACTAGCCACCCTACTATCTTCGAGCTTGTGATGATTTTTAATTTGTTTATATTTACAATCATATGTAGTGCTTCGTCCCCCTCTCTTCCCCTTCCTCTCTCTCTCTCTCGACGGAATCCGAGATGGCGAAAATTGATCATCGG
>WURS02080530.1:0-10210 GCA_011762765.2 Rhinocypha anisoptera
GTTAGCTCTCGTAGTGTTTCTCGAACTGTTTCCTCCTCCTCCGTTTCCGTAAACAGGTCTTGTGAGCGGGGATCTCGTGCCTGATTTCTTGTAATCATGGAGAAGAGCCTGCTGCTGGCAGTCGCTACCGTCCCCACTCGACAAACTTTCACTTTTCGGTAATTATTTAGGATAATTGTTCCTCAATCGTATACAATAATTAAAATAAG
Source organism: Rhinocypha anisoptera (assembly GCA_011762765.2). Classification (NCBI taxonomy): domain Eukaryota; kingdom Metazoa; phylum Arthropoda; class Insecta; order Odonata; family Chlorocyphidae; genus Rhinocypha; species Rhinocypha anisoptera. The sequence continues at coordinate 210 of WURS02080530.1, forward strand.
GAACCAAAACAACATTTTAAAACTTAATAAAGCAAATACGATTCCCTACACACTAGAGAAAATTGCATAACAAACCTTAATTGATACAGATCAAAAGGCTATTAGCAGGGATATTTATGCACAGATCGACTCCACCCTGTCGCGCTCCTCAGGTATTGCACAAATCGAAGGGAGAAGAGTTAAATGTTGTTAAAACGAGGTGCACAAAAATGTACACCGGTGATAGGATAACATTTATTTGTACCAGCTCCATAAAGTGAATTTAAACAATGAAACACTCTTCACTCGAAACATCGACCCCTTATTTCCCTGGTGGTCACCACGTGCCCTACAAAAATTGGAACAGCCTATATACCAGAGTCCATCCATCCCATGGCGCACCTGCAACCGATATACTCGCGGTCACCGCGAGGCCAGAAGAGACCGGCGTAATCAGAAGACCAAAATTTTCGCTTCGACGAATCTCTTTACTCTCGTCTCATCGCATTTACTAGCACGTTGTGCACATCACGGTCATCCTTGAAACGAATTACTGTGAAGTTACAAAAAGAATGAGATCAGCTGTATTCTGACGTGATGCCTTTAACCCTAATATACATGGTTTTTAATTATGTTATGCATCCGTAAGGAAAAATAATGCTATATATTGCTTTCCTCCCTCTGATTCATATATATTTGGCCTGGCACATCCACCTTGTAGCATACTTTTAAACAATTATTTCATTTTAATATTTGTCATACATCACTCTGTCTCCTTTGAATTTCCCCCAAAAATCCCCTCATCTACTGCCATACCCGGCACCCCATAATATATTTTCCTCTCCATCCTTTTCTACACCCACTATTTAGAAGTATTGAATCACCACTCAGCATCAAGGACCAGCTTTTGAACAAGACAACTCTTTCTTAGTATTGAGTCACATTTTCTTCATGGTTAAATTTGAAGCTAATGTCATCAAGTCCTTCCTTTTTCTAAATGTTTCTTTGCTTAACATATTAATCCTTTGTTTTATCATTATTACAGTACTCATCTTTATCCAAAATACTCCCCCCGCCCAATAGATAAAGTTCCACCGGCTCTAATTTGTGTCCCTATTTCTTGGGAATCACATTTTGTGATGTATTTAGAACCTCTAGACCTAAAACGATCCTATTATTCATTCCACAGGGACTAAGGCAGAACTGTTCTGTGCAATATGGACCAGTTGAGCCAAAGAAGTTTGTTGAGGACATTATGGTGGTAAATGTATGGTATGACATGTATGGTGCATGATGCTCTTAAACAGATTCACATAGTAAAAATTAAGGCTGCCTAGGGAAGAGCGTTCCAATAGTTTTGTGAGACTCCTACATAGAAGAGAATGGTAAGGAAATGAGAGGCAAAATGGGGAACAAGGCTTGGGTTAGCACAGATGATTTTTGAGCAAGAGCTTTATGGAAGAAATGGGAATAAATAATGTGCCAAATTAAGGGGTAGATTTATAAATATTAGACATTTTAAATGTTACATGAAGCACCAAAACTATCCTTTATATTTATAGTATGGGTCTATGATGCAAAAATGGTGCCTGAGAAGTGTTAAAGTTTCACATTTGTACACAATCATGCTGCATGTCTGTAACGCTTGCTACTAAACCACGCCTGTCCTTTTCTTTTTTATCAAAAACATAAATGAGCTGCTCCTCTCATAGCGATTAGTCATAGAATGAAAGCAAGAAATTCAAAGGGATATTTACGTTAATCTTCCGAAATGATATTAATCACTTTATGACAATGTTGACTTAGTAATAATAATCTTGATTGAAAGATAATGAAAGTAGGAATGAGATGGGAGTTAAAAGTGTTTGATATTTTGTCTTCCATTTTCCATCATGGGAGGATGGCTCATCTGAGTTTATCAAAGAAAATTAAAAGTGAAACAGAATATGAATGCATGAAACTTTGATATATTTGTCTCCAGATTTTTGTACACAGTTAGCTAGTCATAAATAATCTCTTCTTCATATTCACTTTTGAACTACTATACAAATAAGATCTATAACTCAAAATACTCATCCTGAAGGATGGATTACTACTGTGTTTTGAGAGCTCTTTAGAATTTTGTGTTTGTTATCAAGGAAATAATTACATAGTAAATGCACTCTTCATAAAAATGTCAAATGTTAAAAATACATGTGAATATTAGGTTAACAATTGAGATTCAAATTAAGGGGAAGATTATTTTTTACAGAGTAGAACGCTCCAAATTAAATAAAAATATTGCATAATTTTAGCAACTGCTTTCTGAAGCAAAGCTTCTTAACTCTTTCACACCAGAGCACTAAAATGGTATGCAGCTACTGCACACAAGGGTGTGACTAATATAAAGGAAAGATGACCAAAATAAATGTCGTCCGTACTGGGGGATGATTCTGAACATCCTATATATATCGGTCATTCACCATAAAGGGTTAATATGCAAGATGTATTTCCTTAACCCTTTGATATTTTGGACAATACTGGTATCTTCAGTCTCTGTAAATTCTCTATAGATATGGATAGTTTGAAAATACATACTTAAAGAATGTAAAGCTAAAAGGATTAATTTCACACAAAATAATTTTTGAAAAATTTTATTTGAGAAATTCCATTGATAAAAGTGACTTTTAATTGAGATCATGTGCTGAAAATGCATCTACATTAGCAGAACACTAACAAAAGCAACAATGATGGTGAAAGAAATGTTGGTCATTTTCAAATCATTTCTGAAAAACTGCTAGACTTCAGAGAATTTAAATGTCTAAAGTATAAAAATACAACCTCATTTCTCAGTCCCCTAACCATGCAGATTTTAGTGATTCTTTGAAGATTTAAAATGCAAATGCTTAAAATTCCAATTGCAAATTAATTTCAATTGTGAAAATAGAACAAAAATATTGGTGACATTCTTTGTCTCAACAAAAATAATAATTGCTAAAAAAACAGAATAGAATGTATAAATATAAATAACATGCAGTGTTACAATGACCTGAGAAGTGCAAATTAATAACAAGGCAAGATTAAAGTCATCTTATTTGGTGATTACACAAAACAATAGTCCCAAAACAACAAATATAACACCATAAATTATTTCAATAATTCATCTACAATATCATCCAAATAATAACATTAATCTGTCATATTATGTTAATATAGTGCCAATTATATAAACTTATTTCACAGCAATTTAACCACACCAAAAGGCAAAAATTTCACTAAAAATAAGAAAAAATGTTAAAATAACACAAATATTTTTATTCTAATCGATCAAATCAAAATGTGATTTCTTTTACTTCAAAATCATTTCTCTTCTAAATATTCAAAGTTATAAATGGAATGAGTCTGATAATTCATCATTACAAGCTTTAATTTATAGCAAAATAATGGCAAACATTTTGAAATTAAAATGCTTTGACAATCATGTTTTAGTCATAGATAGTCATTGTTTTTTAAATAATAATATGACACTGATGACTATAAATACTGTAAACCCAGTAGTTATGTGCAATTCCTCTAAAACGTTCAAATCACAGAAGTGTACAGTCAAACATTTGATGTAGATGAGACTTCGGCAGGTGTGGGGAGAATGTCAAGACGTCTGGCGCCTTGTGCCTTCAGCCCTGATCAAAAAAGTGCGCGCGGGCATCTTTAAGGGAGGAGGAGGAGGGCCCTTGGATGATCGGATGCCGTGAGAGATAGCCATCAAACACTCGGACGCCTCCTGTGGAATTACTGGCAGGCGCCTAAGATCTCGGTGCCGGATGTCCCATCCGGGGGCAGAGAGAAATGTCGTAAAACGCTTCTTCACACGGAGAACCGCGTGCTTTTCTCTACAAATCCTCTAATTCATGGCCGCGAGTCCACGAGCAAAAAGAGATTAAACCATCTTGCGGAGGAGTAGTAGTATGTTTTTTCCCGATCCCTAACCTCGTTAAACGCGCACGAAAGAGAATCCACATTAAGCAGTAGGAGAAAAATCGCGACAGCAACACAGACATCTGCGATTAGAATGGGAAAATTGACTGGAGAGATAAAGAAAGCACTTGTGAAAATCTTTGTGTCGCTTGGAATTCGTTGTACAATTGCCAAAGTAGATAATAGAGAAAAAAAGTCATATGTAAGTTGGATGTTTTTGAATCGTGGGTTTTTAAGAGAAGAAAAATGGGCAGAGAGGAGGGCATACTAATAAGTATCGGGAACGCTATGGGGAAAAGATTAAACTTTCGGGGTAAACCTGAATCTAGATGGAAGAGAAACTAAGGAGCAATGGAATTTTGAAGGAGGTGATGAAAGTTAGAACGTTAAGTGATCGGCTTATAGAGAAAAAAAATAGTAGAATTTTTAAGTAGATTAATGGGCTTCAGATGGCAAAGGCACTGCAATATCCAAACATTCCATACTTCCAGGAAACACAGCGTGCAACCCAATGGAGAAAGAAAATTTGTCTTCGTCTCAAGAAAACTACTATTGATATTCTATCAAATTTGTATGAGTTTCTAATTGACACTGTAAGTACTTCTCCTGGTCTCGGTCTTCAGAGAATGCAGAATTTCTAAACACCGTAAGGGTAAACACGTTTCAGATAGATATGGTGTCTACAATAGTTTTGTTATACGGCTATGATTTCATGTAATAATGAACGCTCCACCTCCTACTTCCCACGATGTCATCCTATTAAGTTTCGTCCTGTAGCTTCCAGTTTACATCTTTCACAGTGAGAATATAAACCCTCTACGATACAGCAATAATTAATTGGAATACAGTTATAGTTTCTTGGAAACGGGTGATGATGTTTATGGCTTGATTTCTTGATGATTTTTAGTTCCACGGGATGGCGAAAATTATATTGTATTTATTTCTTACTCTTGCCCAAGATTTCTCATTCCAAGGAGAAAAGGAACAAATCACGGTTCCATTATTCTCATTTGGAAACGTGATGTCTCACATAATATTTGCTAGTACTTTACTGACAGCAGTAAACAAATATTCCATCGAAAAGCAAATATATTCAAACTACGGGATCCTTTATCAGAAGTCTAAGGTCACTTCAAAATGTTTCTCATAAGTTTTCTCATATCTAACAAATGTGCTATCTTAGGTCACTGTATTCATAGACTAAGATTCTTCAAGAAATCTAATCTAGCAATTGAAAGTATTAATCTTTTATTTCGATTCACTATGCTGCTTTCAATGGCATTTACAGTTTCCCGCAGAAAAAAATGCAAGCTTTCCTATTCTCGTCAAATATACTTACAACAACGGCACCATCTGTTGTTTTTGCCTTTCTTCCCCACTTTGACCCGTTTCTCTGTATGGAATTCTCCTTCGAATTTTCAAATTAATACCAATGCGGTGAACAAGTTGAAAATTCAAATAAGTCCAAATGTGATGACGGGTTTTCGCCTTTCCACTGAACTGAAACACATTGATTCTTAGAGTCAAAAAGAGGAAAGCATTGTATTGGTAAATAAATTAATTCTTCCAAAAATGTTAACATTTCTGGATACGTATTTCTTTTTCACGTTGCATGAAACGCAAGATCAGCAACTGCGTCTTCAATACTCCACCAATGTGTTTTCACTTTTTCTTCTCTTTCCAACTCCTTGGAACCTATTATATTTCCAATCACTGTTACATATATGACTTATTTATATCCATTTGAGGAATCTAAATATCGCTGGTGGAACCTTCTTCCATTTATTTTACCTTTTATTGCTCAAATTTCTCTCGGTTACAGACCTAGGATTGGTTTGTAGCTTCAAAGGAGAGCCTAGGCCTTCCTCTTCAGTTTTTTCCTACAACTGTGCCATCCAAGATGTTCATTGGGAAGCCTTCCTGCAGCAAAATTTATTTTATGAGATTTGGTTTTAGTTTCTCCATCATATAAGGCTTTTTATCTTCCACTCTTCGCAGCTCCTCATTAATCACTCCGCCCAATAAGGGAATTTTCATCATCCTGCGGTAGCATCACATTTGAAACGCTTCTACTCCTACCTTCTCATCTGCCCTGAGTCCTCTCTTCTATACAGCATAATGCTCTAGGCAAAGGTATTTACCAATTGTTTCGCACTTCTATACTGATGATGCTGGATTTGATGAGTGTGATTTTCTTGTAAAAACCCAACTTAACCAAATTGATTCGTCTTTTAGATCTTTTTGGTTGCAACTATCTGATACTATATTTGTCCCAGGTAGTGAAACTCGTCCTCAGTGTCTCATATGTGACCTCCAAGGGTTAGGGCAGCTCTCAAAATTGCTTATCTACCTACATAAGTAAAAGTTTAACGCGATATAGATCTGCATCTTTTCTAAGGAAACTGAAGTTATTTATCTGTGCTCCTGACAATTCATGTATTCTGAATGGCATCTTCGAATTTTCGCTGGTGTTGTTTATATTCATCCAAAACTTTCGTAGAGTTTATCAATTTTTTCATTATTTCTAGCACCTACGATAATTTATCATTACGGTGTCATATTAACTAGCATAATATCTGCCCCTTTCTCCCCCGCCATTGCAAAGTCCATATCACAAGCAGGTGATTTCCTCTCCCAGGGGAGAGAGAGAAGAGTGACGGAAACAAAGATATCGTACAATGCGTAGTGAAGACTTGCAGCATGACAAGAGGGAAAATATTTTAATTTAATATATTGAAAATATAATATTATATATAATATTATTTAAAGGGTTGATCCAAAGAGAAGATTATGGGAAACAAAGATATCCCGTGGAGTTTATTTTGAGCCATGGTGGTTTGATGAAGGCTTGAACAGGAGAAAAAAATTAAAAGAATTATATGAAAATATATTCAATGAGACAGATGAAAATAACTCAAGATTTGATTACATTACAAAAGGAACCAAATGCTCTTCTTCAGAAAATATTATAAAAATGTTTGTATTGAAAAGAGCATTAGATTAATGTTATTTACTATTAATGGAAAAGGTATAAATTCCTACTACATCACAGAATCTATTTTATTTTACCTTTGTGGGAGCGATCTTCCGTAACATGGAATTTTTACCAAGGCTTATATAACTAACCGTGTAAATAAATGTCTCAACTTATAGACAAGTGGGAATATCCAGTTATCTTTTAACTACACTATCAATTGGGTAAGTAGATTTTAGGGTAACACTATCTATAAGTGTAGAAACTTTGGAATTTAATTTATATGTGTATTTACCTTGAATAACTATAAGAAATAACCTTAGTTCTTGGGAAACTTTTGAAAGTTAATTTCCTAATGAAAGCAAAAAAATTATATAGATCATAACAGATATTGGAGGCAATGATTGGCGGTCTTCACTCTAGTATTCCGTCATGACATTTCCTCCAAAACTTTATAATCTACTGAGGTATAATTTAAGCTGCCGAAATTAAGAAAGAAAAGTGGCCACATGTAGTAACAATTGTAGTTAATTGTGGACATGGACCACATTCAGCAGTTAAATAGAAGAAAAAAGCCCATCTAACTCAGATACTCATTTAAAATAATTATTTGACTGAGGAGAAGGTTATTTGATTAGTTGTAAATATCACAGATAGTAAATTACTGTTTTATCATTTCTCTTGGGATAATAGTTCACAGTAATTTTCATTTCAGTTGTTATAACTGAGTTTTTAAAAAATTTTTCAACCTACACTGTATAATTCATTTTTTATACCTATTGATACCTATCAATATTATTGTATTAGATTTTGTAAGGTAATAACATACTGTTTACGATACCCTTTGATTCGTAAAAGGGCATTTCTGTAGATAAATATTATTCCGTCACTATTTTTAAAACGTTACCCGCATTCGAGTCTGTCTATTTGCTTCAAAATTCACGATTTCAGTACATATTGGTTATATGCAAATCTCGTGCCAGAGTGATGAACTCTCGCAGTTTCCCAGGAACAGATGCAGATCTCATTGTAGATCTAATGTCATCGAGTTAGAAACTAAAGAAACTTACATTAGCAAAAAGTTTTATTCTCTGGAATGTTGGGGCGAAATAAAATAAAAAGACCTGTCTGATATAATCTTAAGTAAGGAAAAAGGAAAGTGGTCTGCAGAATAAAAGCAAAAATATCGTAAATGGGATTGGCGATATCAGAAGGGTGGACAGAGGAAATATTTCTACAAGAAAAGTTGTGCTCTCTTTTGTAACATCAAAGATATTATGATACGCACGATAGGAAAAAGTGATGGGAATAGAAATTGAATAGAAAATAAATAGCTACGGTAATACAAATTGGAAATGAACGTAAGAATAATGAGGCAAAGCTTATGATTAATATGGCCACGGAAACTTGGTGGAAGAGAGTAGTGCGTGTGTTTGGAACAATGTACTTAGAAAGAAAAATAGGAATGTTGTACAAAAAGGTAGAACTCAAAAGAATGAACTAGAGTAACCGAAGAAAAAGTTGTACACGATATACGGAATGAAGCTGGTTAGTTCTTGGTTGAGTTGATGAATATTCAGAAGAGATGAAATGAGGACGCGTAGGAACTGCATGTTAAGAAAACTAGGCCCATCTGTTTAGATGAAGGAAGGAAAGAGAGGGAGCAGGAAATTGTATAGGCCCCACAATTCTTGACGGAAGAATAAAAAACTCCTTGGAATACACAATTGCTTATATCTCTTCAGTGTTTTATTACACTATTATCAAGCGATAACTGATGGACTCATGGGTCAAAGTTTTTAAAAAGTACCAATTGCTACTTCGATACAACATTAATCGTTACAAGAATAATCAATAGCCATGAACCTGTTGTGTGAAAAAGTAAATCCACAACGGCGAACCTAGAGGATATATTGCGATAGTTTTATTAAATTTCCCCATATCCATATAATTTTGACAAAACTGTTTGATATAAATTTCTACTGTTTATTGGCCTTCATTACCTCGCAAATTCTTTAAGTTTCTCATGTCTCTTCCAACTGGAAATATATTATTCATTTATACCACGTAGATAAGGACTTCAGTGATTTAGATAACGACAGTAGTGCAAAGCAGTGGTTAGGTATAAATTACGTTATTTACAAGGGTAGAAAAATGAAATTATGCAATTCATAATAATTTACGTGTATTTTAAAATGTGTTTCTCCGATAATTCACGGTAAGCAATTGATTACCTATATGTGGTTAAGCCATTAAAATGTTTCCACTTAAAAGAGCAGACATTAGTCCTATTCAACTATTTTACTCAATCACGTATGGTGATTCGGGTGTTAGCCGTGGAAGACCGAGAGTTAGGAGAGGGAGGATAAAATAATTAATCCGTGCTAAAAGGTTTTTATAATATGAGCAAAAGGAAAGCAAAATACTCAATTTTTTATTCCCGTTTATGGCCGCGGTGATCAACATACTGCCTATAATTTATCTACCCGAAATCATTTAGGATATATCCGCTGTATGCAGTCTTTCATTATGAGGATTTCCATTTGGGAAGTGAAAAATCGGAAACAATAGTAATGTAATTTCATCCCTATAGGGATAAAATGACATTGAATTCTATAATCATAGTAGGGGCATAATAGTGATTTCCTTACTATGATTAGAGTTAATTTTCCTAGTAATTAAGAATAATAACTCTCACTAGGCTGATAAAATTTTTATCGTTTGATTTATGTTATTAAATTCGGGTGATTCTTCGTAGTTCGACTCGGATTTATTGGCTGTATACCAGCTAAATTTGGAGGAGCGTAAGCTGGAACTGATCGATTCAGATAATCATTTTACTTTGAGTATCAGATGTAGAAGAAATTTAGCTCTCCTGTAACCTAACTAACTAAGCTATTCCCCTACCATTTTGCCATTTTATTTAAGAACCTATACAATATTTGTTATAGCGTTGAAGAGATTAATTTATTCCTGTAATTTGCAGTTTTAGGAGGAATAAAGTCTCGATTATGGAGAAAATGTTTCGCGAAGACCAGTTTCTCGAGAATCGTCTAATGGGTTCCGGCGTTATTCATGGGCAGCGATGCTATCC
>WURS02080540.1:0-10209 GCA_011762765.2 Rhinocypha anisoptera
GAGGACGGAGGGAGTGGGGGGGTGGCTGGGGGGGGGTTGGAGTGAAAGTAGGTGGGCGTTGAAATGAATATAAAAATATATGGAATCGCAGGATCTCCATGTGACGACGGAGTAGCGCCAATAGATTACTCAGTGTTTTAATTTGGGATTCGCTGGAGAGATAGGCGCCTCACGGGAATCGGTCGTTTTGTCGGGGACCTAGAAAAATGGTTTCGGCAGTAAAAGTAAGTAGATATCCGCGGACGATATTTGGTACGCCTTGAGTGATTCCTTTGATTACGGTGGCGCCTATACAGACTTGCGCGCGACTGTCATCTACCCAAAGATGTACGCGTGGTTACGTGGACTCCATGAATCCATTGACGAGAGATGTAGGGCCTGATGAATAGTTGTGTGCTACACGTATTATTTTTAAGAGATTTATGATTTACTTCCTTGTGTCTAGAATGGAGCAAGTGCTACAGCTCCAGCCACAATCTATAATCGAATAAGAATCCCAGTTTGTATAAAAGCATCCAAGTAGGGATTGGAACTTAGTAGGGATAGGAATGCAGAAAATATTTATCAGTTCTGTTATAAAAAAGACGTACTCAATACCCGGGGTTTCGAACCAGATACGTTAAAAAACCTATAACTGTTGCTTAGTATACCATGAATGAAGCGCGTATTTTCTTGTTAAATACTCGAAATGTTTCGAGATTTTGGTTCATTTAGACTTGTTTTACACCCGTTGGTAATTTTTTTTAACTTGTTAACTTGCTTACTTGTTTAGATTGGATATTGATTTTCCTTGACCTTTATTGTGTTTTTCCGCACATTACAAAGTAAATACATCTTTTTAATCATACCAATGGGTCTAGATTGATTAGAATTGGATTACATATTTTTTCATCCTTATAGTAAAAAAATATCTCTTCAAACATTATTGATTTCAGAACAAATAATTTCCAATGTAATTTGACTTTTATATTTCAGCTGTTTCAAGATGAAATCAATGTGAATAGTTTTATTTGGAATTGCCATTACACGACGATTAGTTTGGCTTACATTTTTAGCGTAAACTAATCATTAGTCTTCTGATTTACTTCCTTATTCTAAATATCCACATCATATTGTACTTCTCAAACTATTCTGCCTTTGAAGAATATCTTACATAATATTGCGGGTTATAATAGATAAAAATATAATTTTATAAATGTATATAAACACGAACACTGAGTTTTTATGACGAAGTATTATTTAGTTTGTGTTTTATACAGCACATAAAACTCTTACTTAATGATGAATTATTCGCGCTTTTGATTTCAGATCCCTGGAATAATGGTACATACATCAGGGTCTAGTTGTAGAAGTTGAACCATTTTCCGGACGGAAGGATTGCCCCGAATGGATTACACTGGCAGTTTGGCCAGTCGCCAATGATAACACGTACATGTTCGCCTCCAGCTTCATGTGAGTGAAATGAATAGTTTGTTCTATCTTAAATTAATTGTATTGACTGCATTTCATGCCTACTTTTTGAGGCTACCTTTTCATATGTCGGCATCACTTGAAGGAATATGCGCAATTAAATGTGGCTTTATTCTTAAATCCACAACCACCCGATGACATGGAATGAGAATTATCTATTAGAGCTGATTACGGAATTAAACGGCTATAAATATTATACAATATTTCATCAAATGTCATCATCAGAGGGGGGAATAATTCTTATTTGATGCTATCACTACACAAAGAAAGTGAAAATCATATCTAAAAAAGATCGAAATAAGCTTTTAGTTCCGAAATTAATGTTGAGGGTACCGCGTTCCATGCTATTTTTCATTTTCAATTTTGTCGACTGTTTTTGATTCCTCAAGCATTTATTAATATCGGTAGATATTCCTTGACCTAATTACTTCGACTTTTTATTTAGTCCATCCGGTAGAGACGCAATGTAACCTTAAAGTGGACCGGTTTTTGAGACGAGCTTTACCTCTTCGTTGAAGCGACGGCCCTTAGAACGCGTGAATTCAATTGACTTGCCCACTTTCTGTCGTCTAATCGGAAAGAATCTCTTTATATGAAAATAGTGAGTGTGTTTTTTCTGCAGTGGGTATAAGGGTCAATAAACCACTAACCTTCATTGCGTTTTCCCCATAATGCATCTATTATGTCTTACATATACACTACGTTCATTTGTTTTTAATTGCTATTTACACTGAAGATATGTACTTGTGTGTACAAATGCGTAACTTTGGACGAGAAGTTAGGCGGAAGGAAGCACTGTTTTATTTTATTTACCTCAGTCAGAATTAATTTTCTAAATCCAGAATAGGTAATGAGTGTAAATCAAACGACTTAGAGAAGAGCAAATAAAGGAAAGTAAGAAATTGGAAGAAAGAAAATGAAAGTACTTCTTGGGGATTATTTCACCTTCACGGCACTATCACGGTTGGATATATTAATTCCATAAGGTATTCAAGCCATATATGCTGAAAATATTTGTTTGTAATTACTACGAAAATACATTTTATGACATTTTTCGAAACAATTAACATTTTTGTAGGGGTTCGTTCTTTCCGTGCTAATACATTCCTGATATTTTCCCACATTCGCAGTGTATCCTCATGTATGCGCTTATTATACAAAGAATTCGAGCTTAAGTTTTTACTTTATTTTTGTGCAAGGAATAACTCATAGTGGTAAATATTACGGTCTATCTGAAATCTTAATCTAATCAGTGGAATATATGGAAGGATTACTATATTAATTCTTACTCCAAACGACCCATTTGTTCTTCTCCACACCATTCGCAGTGCAGAAACTGGGAATAACTTAGGTTATGAATATTCCTGATATAATATAATTTCAAGCACTACCCGAAAATTCATGATGTCGTTTCGTTGTTTCTTTAGAATTTTTCTGTAACTCTTGTATTCTCTGTATCGTTAGTGTTTTCTAATTTTCTACTTTGGTATAATTCTCTTAAAAAGACACTTGACCTGTGCAGTTGGCGAAACAAATATGCTAATAAATCCACCTGTAAACATATGGATGAGAGGAAACTTGGTAATTCCACAGACTTTTTATTCTTCAAAACAACCCAAGTTTCGACGTTGCACGTCATCATCGGTCTGTCATACCCGAGGATTGTGTGAAACGTCTAAATATAGGTCCTTTTGAAAAATAAATATCTGCTGAAATTACCAAGCGCTTTTCTTTCATTATCATTATGAGTAAATTTCACCAAGTTCCGCCTGAAATAACGGATTCCTCCCGACAACGTGAAAGTGTCGAATTTAATGGCTGAAATACGTATTATATGGGATAATGGAGTCAATAGGTTAAATTCTCGTCACTTCAACACAGCCATCCAATTTCAAAGCATGTGGCAATTATTTACGTTCCCATTAATCCTGATTATCTCTCGGTCCCATCAACCACACCTTATTATAGAGACATTTATTTTTATCGTAACGTTTTTTATTTTCAAGTTGCTTCATCCAATAACGTGACTCTCTATACATAGGTGTTTTCCCTTTTTGTGTTATACATTTAGTAGTCGATTTAATTTTTACTTTTGAATAAAAATGGAAGAGCGACCTCGACGTTTAGCACTGTTTTCGTTGTCATGTAAAGCAGAGCACCCATCTAGTAAGAATAATATGACAACATGAAAACCAAGACTGATAATTTCGGGTTTCCTTATCAGCGGGATCACAATACGATCTACTCATATTTTCCAACTGATTGATTTATTTTTGCAAATTTCGGCTTTTGGGTTAACTTAATTGAGCAATTATTTCGTGGTTTCGAACTTCATTGAAACAATTTGTACATATTTTTGAGGTAATAAAGGATAGATATTATTTGTATCGACAAGTTAATTTGAGGAGAAAAGGGATAAGAAAAACATGCACTTTTTATTTCATTGATGTTTATGGCCAAACAGGTGTGCGGGAAACGTGCTTTCATATGGTATATTCGGACAGAGTTTCCGAAAAGTACAATATATTTCGAGTCACTTGTCAAATCTTCCAGGTTCATTGCACCCACGTGAATAGGCATTAACAGAATTTCATGGAATTTCTCTTTTTGCCCTTAGCGAGAAACCGTCTCAGTTTACGTGCTTTTTTATGGGATAAAAGGAGAAAGATTAAATGTTTTTCAGTCTTTCAAATTCATTTATTGAAACTCTGCAACATTTTCCCGCCTATAATTCATTGATTTGAATTTTCTTTTGCATGGGCAGAATGTGCGACAAGTATCGTTTGTTCTGTGAGCCTTACATCATTGACCTTTGCCCTCTAATCAGGTAATTTTTTGAAGGAACCAGGAAGAAGCAAAGGATAGACAGAGAGAAATTATGATTGAGCATCCAGTGTGTACGGGGTCCCTGGCGGTTCTGGTTTGGTGTTCAATGAGCCCTCGGGCAAGGGAAGAATTAATGATTATCAATGGAATATCATGTTGCCTCAAGATGGACATGCAAAATATTTATAGTGCTGTGTATATACAGGATTTATTGCATCATTAAATTTAGAAATTTAGTTTACATTTTTCGGGTATTTCGAATACCTTTGACGTTTTGTTGGAAATTTTCACCTCGGAGAAAAAATATATATCGGTTGGCTCTATGTTATCTCTAAGTATTGCTTTTCCCGTAGATGGGTTGTAGCTCTGGAATTCTTTCATTTGTGTTTGAATTCAACTCGAACGATATAGTTTTACAGCTTGTGAACTATTTCATGTGATATTCATGCATGTAGTGGCTTCTATATTAGATTTCCAAATAATTATGTGACGCTAAAAATCATAAAAAATTTATTCGAATCGTATATATTTATTCGTTTAATCAATAAGTTGCCTATCTGAGCTTAAATCACGCTAGTCTACGTTTTGGGACAGCCCGGAAATATATTATTACATGGATCATTACATTACCATTTCTTGATGCACTTGTGCGTTTAATTTATTTTAATCAACGTGGTTTGTAACAAAACAAGCCCTTGCGTTATCATGCATGCAAATCAGTTCCAGGACAGTCTAGAGAAAGAGGGGAAAGTTCACGCTATGCTGTCTGGGATTCTTTTGATGAAAATTCGTCGAATACGATTAAGTTACTAGGCAGTGTTCACAAATTCATTGTCACATTTACTTCCAAGTCCACGTCACTCTGCACATCTGTTTAAGCATGCCTTTCGTTTCCCGTTAGTTAAACTACTATTTCACTCGCATACTTATCCAACCCTGTGCCTCTCTCACGTAAGGATGACTTTTTTGAGGCGGAATGGGATATATCCAACCTTTTTTGTACAAGAGTACGCCGCGTTTTAAATATCGTGATAATCGGGGTTAGTCCCTTATCGAATCGCTTTCATGGAATTGTACGAAAGAGGCTTTAGCCACCCTTATTATGCATCCGTAAAAGCTTTTTATTATTGAGCCATATACGTAGACCACGTATTTTTCTTTCTAAATCCGGTGCAGACCGGAATTCATGGCACAAATCCGTAATATCGATCATTGAAGTGAGTGAAAAATTTTGATTTGTATCACCGTTTCTAATGCACGGTTATTATTTCGAAAGAGTAAAGAAGCTAAGCTGCCAAGTTTAATAAAATTAGTAATTTTTTTAATAGCACCTAAAGTCTGTGTTCATTCTACCAATCTCCCCTCGGATATTAGCAAGTGTGCTTCTCTTACGTGTTTTCGCGAGAAGTTTTTTCCATGGTATTTCATGGCTTAGGAAGATTTGAAAGTAATTATTTTACCCCATAAAATCCCTTTCGTCTCGGTAAAACTCCACAACTCATCGTCAGTAAAATATCCTCTGTTTCACGTGTTAAATGTTATTAAAAACTACCAAGGGGTAAGGGAGCTCTAGATAGGAAAGGATGGTGTTCTGTAGTCAACCAATCTTCGGGTAACTTATTACGATGCAAAATTTTTATCTATATAAGCTATTAGATATAATTTTTTTGGTGAGTTTCAGGGTCGGTTATTTCTTCTTCCTCTTTTCATCCCCTTTGTCAAAATAATGTGATCACTCTCGGCCTATCGTCTCTTTCCTTTATTTTTTTCATCTCTCTACATTACTTTTCATCTCTTTACACGTTTTATGGTTATTTCATTCGTATTTCACTTAAATGATAATTTTAATGAAATTTGTTACTTGATATGAATCTCTGTTCTTATTTGTTACTCTTGTCTTTTATTGTCTGAAATCACTGGAAACAATCCCAGAAGATAGCGTAGCAATGAATGATCTTTACCTGTAGCCTTTTAGTCCGTCTTATTTTGTACGTTGGTATTTGTCTCGTCAAACTTTTTCAGTTACCACCTCCAATACCTTTAACCTTTAGTTATGCCGTTTATTATGTGTTCATTGTTAGTCATGAATATCGCTAAATTTTCATTATTTCGTCATCGTAGTTCGGCGCTCTGTAGAGTGAAATGTTTATCCACTGATGTTGTCCCATATACTCCTGGTCTGTTGCGTCCACATGTCCTCCTTTCCTTTTGCCATCTGAGATTTTCATTCTCCTTCATCCTCTTCCCCTTTCTCCCTGCTCCACTTTCGGCCTTTATTTAGTAATCTATATCGTCACATTGCTTGACCTTTCCAGCTTTCTCTCTTTCCTGTGTAGTACTTAGGGTTGTTCTCTCCTCCATGGCCATCTTCAGCACATTTTCATTACTCATCCCGTCCTCTCACTTTATCCCCTCCAATCTTCTGCACGTCACCCATATCTCAAAATCCTTAATCCATTCCCTCTCCACCCCCCACACCCGAGACCATGTTTCACACCCGTAGATCAGGGCACTCCACACGTTGGATTACATCCTTCTTTTTTATCCCGACTACTCATAGAAAACTTTACTTCTTAATAAAGACCTTTGCCGTGCTTGTATTATTTCAATCTTTACTTCACTCTTCAAATTAGTATTTTGGATTCATTAACATCTACGAATTGCTCTTCATTCCGCCGAAATGGAGTGTTACAGGGGGTGTAGTGCAGACCACATATGCATAATTATTTAGGACTTGACCAATACCTTTCATTCTAAATATTCAGTAATTATTTCAGACAGGATCAATGTTAAAAGTTATGGGAAGATATAACACGTATGCACGAGACTATGAACTACTCTAAATATCCTTCTAATTACCCTCCGCACGAATGTGACCATATCTACTATATTCTCTAATCTTACCATACCATCATCAATCCCTATAACTTTCTTCCTCCAACAGTTATCCCTTTTACTTCTACAATGTTTATAACCCATGTAAATGTTGAATGAAGGTAAAACTCTTTAAACCTATACTTCCGTGTCATGTCTTCATCTTTAAAGAGTACTCTATCCTTCCGATCCTTCTTCTTTGATTTAAGAATTAAATTACTCCTGCCGTATCCTTTATCAAGGTCTGTGAAACGGAGTTTCCTTTGCTTCTTTTTCGAGACATGCCCAGTGGCTTTTCTGGTGCCATTTTCTTTTCTAAGCCAAACAGGTTATCAGAAGCATCTGGTTCACAAATCTTAGCGATATTTTTATATCGTGTTACGTTAGACTTATTATTTGAGCTTCTCGTTTCATTTTGTTTTTGCTTTTTTAAAATTTCATACCTGGTATGAACTGGTGTACTCTTTTATTGACGTAATCTAACTGTTGTCATCAATTTCTTTATAAAATTGTTGTTCCGTTTTAGTTTGGATTGGATTGTACTTTATAAGGACTTACTTTCTTAGTTTTGCCTTAATATTTCCATATTGATAACATTTCCCATTCATTCCCGTGACTCTCATCATTGCCCTTTGCAAATCGTGCTCCTTTTATGCCACTTTCACTCTGTGCCAAAAGCTCTTTTCCCTGTGCAGAGGATGTGACGATTTGATAAACTTGTATAGCGGCTTCCAATTCAAGTGGTTTTTAATTGATCTTTGCTTCCCGACCTGTCGTGCAGTAGCGATAGACTCAGCTGATAGCACTGAAAAAAATTTCAGAAGTAAGCGTAGAAATGATTGATCTTTACCTTTAGCCTATTAGTCTGGTGCGAATGCGTGCAATTTACTTGCAAAACTGTCTAATACCTAAATCTATAGTAAGTTTGCAATCGTCCCTCTTCCTCTCCGTCCTTTCACTTCACTGCCTGACTGCCTACACTTTCGTCTTCCCCTTTTCCTAACTATTGTCACTCTGTACCCACATCATATATGTACCCAGGTTTGAGCAGCATTCTTAAAAAATCTTCCTCAGTGACTCTATTGTCATTAATTTCGTGAATAGATCAAATTATTCTTGTTGGAAATGTTGGAAATTATTTATGAATTCAACCGTTCCAAAATTAATGAAACTTTAGGAAAATACATTAATTCTATGTGGCTGCTGCCTTAGGGAGACGGCTTAGGTGATTGGAGATTACCTGGAAATGCGGATTCCGGATAGCAATATTTGGCCCTAGGAAACGAAGTGAACTGGATCTGATTAATCATTAAATGCCAATTTTTACAAGTGCGAAGGACCTCCAGAAAATTTGCATAAAATGCGAAAGAAGTGGGCCAATAATTTAGACGACTTCAATTATTATTATTTATTGTATTTGCTTGCTGGTTTTTGTGCACCAACAGCAGAATGTATAATCAATTTATATTATTTCATTTTGACACTGATTAACGTATCAGCGACACCTTTTTCAAGACCCTAATAATAGTCTCGGGTATTTTTAAGCTCACTTTCAAGCGTTAGCGCTTGAATTTGATACTGTTGAGGGTGTATTATATTTAATGGCGTTCCCGCTTGCCGTGCCCTTTATTTGTAGCTGCACACCTACATTTATCTGCTCTTGCTCTTGAAAAGGACTCTTGTGCTTATTTATTAAAGTCACTAACATTAAAAATATCTACAGAAGTTGATCCTCGTAGCTACTCTATGCTCATTTTGCGAATTATACACGAAATCAATCTTTTATCTTGAAAAGAGAGCTAAAACTTCCCTTTCATAATTCACTCTCAGAACTATTCAGCGAAACGAGGCAGAAGCGAGCCGAACAAGGTTCGCGAATGGATGCCATATTTTTTACAGTCTTGTTAGTGTTGGCCGTAATGGGAACTGTCGGGATAACGTGAGCAAAATGTGACTCTTAAATTTACACGTATCTATCTATCACGGCCGATCGTTCAAAGGGAAAAGTTCCGCAAGAGTCGTTGCGGTCGCCACGAGAGATGATCTCGGATGAAACATGTCTTGCCGTAACTCTCTAATATTTACAGGGGGGGCATCTATCAGGCGTCCTCTTCCTCCGTCTCGGTTGAGCGGCTAAACGATTAAGCCCGCATTTCAAACTTTCGAGCGTCGTCAAGGGCTTTATCTCAACGCGTTAGCCGTCCCAATAAGTGTCGCCCTTCCTGCGTAGCAACAGTCAGGGTTTTGCGACCTCCCCCCCCCCCCCCCCCCCCCCGGCGCAGCGGCACCGCGCTCTCCGGCGAGGGGTTTCCTTGCGAGAGGGGGGTTGGCCCTCGAGGTGGGACCCTTGGACCTTTCGCTGGGCCGCTGCACTCTTCGGCACCCGGTCTGGTTCGCGTCGCGACGAAACTAACTCCTGCGGCGGCGGCGGCGGCGGCGACGTGCGGGACGCCACATTTTTAACAGCGGGTAAACACGACGGTGATGATGACGATCCAACTATCGTTCCTTAAAATTTATCGCTTGTCGTTTTCTCCCAAATGCCCTCAGGTTTTCGATTGTGTATTTCTACCGATCCCTGGTTCATCTGCAGCTGCTGACTGCCTCTCAGGGGTACCGACCCTGCTTCTGAAATGTGAAAATGAGTCTGCCCCTGGAGGTAGTGGGAAACAATTTTCGGTTCGATTCAATTTTTCCGATCGGTTAACATTCACGGTCTCGGGCGTCACTTTGAGTAATTTTTCCACGACGGGATAAAGAATGAACAGTTTTGTGAATTCCACTAAAAATTTATTTGAGACCATGGTTTAGGCACCCTGTATCATCATCGGGTATATTATAGCGTTCAGTATTTCGGTGGCGCTTTTGCGATGAATTCAAATTTTGTTCGGGGAACTGTTCGGTGGCGACGTAGAATGGAGCCCACGATTCGAGGGTGGGATGCCGCCACGCGGAGAGAGGAGTCTCTCCACCGACCGATTGAGTCCGACTACGTTTCGCCTCGTCTCCGCCATTCGTCTCCTCCCCCTGCCCATCTCC
>WURS02080561.1:0-24274 GCA_011762765.2 Rhinocypha anisoptera
TTACATTCGCCTCCATTAATGTTGTTGCCTGTTTGTGGATTTCCATGATAACCGTAGCCATTTTGCCCACAACCCTCCGCCTCCCCCCCCCTCGCACCCTTCACTCGCAAACAGAGAAAGGGAGATCGAGAGAGAGAGGGAGAGAGGGCCCTAATTTATAAGGGCCTAGCCGCTTGGAGTCCCACGGAATGAATGAATGACGCGTGCCCGCCCTCCGCCTAGTTCATCCGCCGCCACTCCCTTCCTCCTCTCCTATACTCCCTCCGATTCTCATTCATCCCCACGCCTCTTTCCCCGTTCCCCATTACGCACACCCACCAACCCCTCCCCATCTCTTCCCTTTTCGCTTCATTTAGGCTCCTTCTTTCTGGCACCACACACGAGGATTCAACTCGGGGTGCGGGGGAGAGCGGGGAGTTGCTTGTGACGTCCCCTAGGTCGCAGGAGCGTTTGTTAGTACCTGTGGTCCACGATATCATATTTTTGCAACTATTTTCTCGCGGTCGCGATCGCACGGCGAAGAAAGGAAAAACTTGTACGCTTCGGAAACGGTGGATGGCGGAGATGCGTCAAAAAGATTTTGGTTCCTCGGCGAGGAATTCCTTTCCCATCCGTCTAAGGACGGTGCGAAAACCGTGAAACCATATAACTCTTCCGCAAAATTTCATTTGATTGCGGATACTTATTCCAAAAATGTCGTTCTTCATACGCGTAGAGGTTCATTGCGTCGAGATTCGTTGAGCAGATGAGTTCAATGCGATGAATTAACTCCAGGATTTCCGATTCATCTTTTTGGAAGTTCACTTTTATATAAAATGAGGTACGTGTTGAGGATGCGAAACGTCGAAACTAGCCATGCATAATAAAATTTGTTGGGGATAAAGTGCTTTTTTTTCGTTTTACACCAGTCATTACTGTTGTGAAGCACGATACCGAGTAGTATTCCTTATAGTATAATGCCAAAAAATACCTATCTTCTTTCTCTAAGTTAAGAAGCGTGTAAGAATATATATTGGACGCCATATTAAAAAAAGGAGACTGGGACAATTTACCGTTAACATCATTAAAATATCGTCCCTTTAAATTTGAGTTTCCAAAATTCCAATTATATGGTTATTATTATAATTAATTAGTTATATTTTATTATTAATAAAATATTAATTATCGTACGCACCTGCAGAATATACCAAGTTTAGTGAGCAGAAAATATAATAGATTATATGGAGAAAATTAATCATTACAATTTTTCATCGCGAAGAAGAAGTGTTCATGTTTTCCGCAAATCTATCGTAGAACACATTTTTGTAATTTATTTGCACAGAGCATGCCGCTGGGATAATGGAGCTGGGGTAAGTCTGCCGATTGAAATTATCCCTTTTTCAGTTTAGTGCGGTATGTTTCCCGCAAATTGTGCAGCATAAAATGGGGGATCCCATCTGGATTGCCGTGTTCGCTGAAGAGTCCTTCCGCCACGTTCATTCTTCCCTCGAAAACCGTTTGCTTTACAATGGACCAGATGGGTGTGTTCACCAACTTGAACATGAATGGCAACCGAAAAGCAATACAGAGTTGGCGGTCACGGTTGTAGGAGATGGATGTCCGAAGAGAACATAGGATCTCGCATAAATAATCTTTCAAGTCCGTCCAACAAATCCTTCTGGATGAGAAATGCTCAAAATAAAAAAATGGTACTTCTTCCTATTTACGCTGGAAATATTTCGAACTATTTGGGTTTATGGAAAAATAATTCGTAGACGTTTTTCCCGCGAATCCCGACAAAAAAATTGCGGAATGAATATAAAAGAAAAAGTTGGCAAACAATTCTGAAAACTAATTATCCTCGAATCAGGTAAAACTCTTAAGAGTGCAAAAACCTTACCATTAAAAATCTCAGCTTGAACTTTAGTGAAACCTTTCATGCATCTCCCTTTTTCCAGGAGATTTCACGAGACCTGCCTGAATAGCGATGGCCAGCCTCAAAGGCCACGGTTTTGCGTGAAGGGGAAAGAGTTTAATCAGAAGCCAGTAAAGAGTAATTAGAAAGATCCCACCTCTATGTTCTACGGGCAAACTAAATGCTAACGGCAGTCGATCCGGAGTGAGTGAATATTCATGCTGTTTTCGATCCTAACATGCCCCAAAAGGGCCCTCCCCCCTTAAATACTCCCTCGACGTAGATAAACGAGTTACCATGGCAACGGTCATATAATCACATCAATTATTCGGATTCCCAACCGTCGGCGTTTAAACAACAACACTGGAGTGGAGAGGGGGGGGGGGTGGAGAAATGCACTTGTTCAAAATTGCTCCGTGTCTGCTTTTGGCAGGCAGCTCGCTTCCTCGCCGAAATGGCGTCCAAACAGCATCAAATCCCGGGGGTTGAGAGCGCCCACTGAGCGCTCATTTTTTTTTCTACTTCGACCAAATCCGGAAACAGCTTCGTTTGGTCCAGACCTGAATGCGGAGGAGCATCAAAAGTCTAGAGAAAAATATCCTCAAGACCCGAACATCCAGAAATAAAAAAGCACTTATATGGGTATAGGGCTCATCGAAAGGAAGAAGGAACCAAGGAGAGAGTCAATGTTTCAAAAACGGATGTATTTTTTTATTCATTAATTTCATCTTTAAATAGTAAATACTACCCAAATTAAAGTGATTAATTATGCGAAGTTATTCTTTGTTAATCAAATTGTACTGAATTCAAGACTGATTGACACTCGTCCTTCAGACTTGACTCCACTCCTCATCCAATCAGCCATATTCCATCGTATTTAAAAGGCCTACTCATAATTCGCCCTTCACTTTTCATTGCATTAATAAGTGTGTTCCATTGTTTCCTTATTATATTCGCCTATCCATTATGACCTTTACTCTTCACTTTGACTTTGAATTTTGATTTTCAAGATACATATATGCCATAATTATAGCACAAGGTAAGATTTAACCTGGATGTCACTATACCCTCGAAAGATCTCCTCCCTTAAATCCTCCATTGAAAGTTATGACAAAATTCAACCTGTTTCATACGAACTTAAGTCGTTTGCCTAAAACGCCATTGAATTGGAAGAACGAAAATATTTCGAGAATAAATTCATCATTTCAGACGACCATACATGCACCTTTGTCCTAATTGGAGAATTTCCATGGCTGAGCTCTGGTCAATATCGCCTAGTAAACTTGGATCTGCACTTGAGCCGGGGGATTATCTTTTAACGGAACTAGAGGTTTATAAGGTTCACGATAAATCTTGAGCAAGTCAATTGGTCATCTGAAAAATACCCTCACGCTTCCCCAAAAACCCAAATTATAATGTATCAACTGCTGGTTGAATAATTAATTTTCCTACATCAATATGGACACAACTTCACTAAGCGAGGTATGATCATTGGAGGATAATTATTTTAATTTCCCACAGGGAGCGGTAATTATCAATTTTATTGTAACCATAGTCTATTATTTGGGTCAGGGCAAAAGGGTGTCTCTTGTCGTTTTTGGGGACTGAATAATTCCCTTGGCAGAGTGATTACTGCCGGGCACGGTTGGACAAGCACGTACGGAAGTGTCAGACTGTGCGGGGGGAGTAGAGAAAGAAGGGGAAGGGAGGGGGTGGAACGAGTGAGGAGGGGGAGTCGCACCATTGGTCGCATTATTCTTCCTCTCCACCCACGCATTTTCCGCCGGGTACCATAATGGTCCGGCATCCTCTCTAATCGGATGCGAACTTTCGATGCGTAAACAATTACGCCGGGACCTATGTAAGCGTCCCCCCGGGCTAACTGATCCTTTCAACGGAATGTTTGGAAGGGTGTTCACGCAACTTCAGAGTGAGGAGATTCGCGCGCGAAATGTTCGGGAGGAAATGAACGCTCGTGAAACTTTTTTTACTTTCTCCACCAAAAGGGGTCATACAGCGGCCATGCATTTTCTGAATCGGTCAAGTCTTCAGGTCACCACTCTTTCCGTCCATCGGATAAGGAATCGCAACCGGAATCGGTAACTGAATTTGCATCGCGTCTTTTATTTTGAAGATACCGAATCCAGAAAAAGTTTAAATCGCATGATCAGTTAACATACTATTAAGAAATATAAACTATACGAAATAATACGAAGATATCTGAATGAGTGTCAATCATCAAAACACATTTAATTTTATTTCTACGGCATGCCGTTCGGAGAATAAGCAGTTTATTTCTATTTGTATGTCATTAATTTCGTGAATTTTTCATGAATGTAAGAAGAAAAAACTGAGTTCACTACAAATGTGTAATCATCGACCTTAATGTTTATCATGTAAAACTTATGTTAAATATTAAATGGTTTCGAACACCCTGTAGGAACTCTTACATGACGGTGTCAAACAATTTGATCTACTACTTGAGAAGAAAAGCTGCTCAGTTACGATGAATTAACATTTAGCTTTACATACTCCTTACTGGCGATCCTCATTTAACCACCTCCGCACCCGCTTCTCAGAAGCATCCATCCTGAACTCGTTATCCTTCCCCCAGGGTCGAGTTTCGAAACCATAAAACACCATGATCCTTATGACTTGGCATTAATATTTGCTATTACTCTGTACTTCAGACCCAAACGATCTGTGAGAAACATTATTTCAATTAACATTTAATATAAAGATTTTTACGAAATAAGCAAGCTACAATTGGTAGCCCTCTATACACCCAAAGGGACTCATTACTCATTGCAGCGTCACCCCATCCATATAGGATAAACAGCATTCCAAATATGTGTACGGACTAGAGGAATTGGGTAATGAGTTTTTTACCTTGAGATCGTTTGAGTGAAAACTAAGTTTAAAAATATTCCATCTTCTAAGAATTTCCGATCCCCTAATATATCAAAATCTTAATGTTTCGTTTAAGCTCTATCCTTTCTTGGCAAAGTTTTCTTTTAAATTTTTTCGTTCAATGGTCATAGACTATTGAATTTATGTCCCATTTATTTCCCACGTTAAAAGTCACCGACGGCGATTTTCTCGATAGACTGAGTTCCACTGAAGAAAGGGGAAAAGTAAGTGAATCAGACATCCTTCGAGTTGACAGTTTACACGGGCAAAATTCTGACCTCGTTGAGACTATGTTAGTGGCTATCCTTCAGAAGGGAATGTGCATACGTCCAAGTATCCTTCCCTTCAAAACTCCACCTTAACATCTGGCGTTTCCTCTGGGATTACCGTCGTCACGATAATCATGCGGCCAGCCGCATTCCCACTCGGTCATTATATCATACCCCTACGCGCATCCTCGCGAGTCCGGGAAATAACCACCCACCCACTCGCTCTCCAACGGCGAGCTCTGCCCACGGACACGCCTTCCATTCATCCAACTCCCACCAGCGATGGGCCCCGTCTCCATTCTTTGTCCTCACGGCAGCGTTACATAAGGAGGGGGGGGGGGTGGGAATGGTACCAGCATGTATGTGTGCGCGCGACAGACTGACAGACGAGCCGGGAAAGTCACCCAACGCCATGGACATATCCTCATGGAAGTTAGTTTTATATTTCCGATTTTTTCATGCCCACGCCACTTTTTCTTTCCAAAGCTATATTTCGCGTGAGTGGTGGTTGAATGAGCAAAGTAGCGACACGGGACAACGACATTCGGACTGAGCCCTGATGCTTTGCGATGCATAATAATTCCATTGACTTATCTACTTGCTCACTTTTGTATTAGAGATCACTGAATCCCAACCATTGTTTGAAAATCAGAAATTATGACAGTGCTACGATATTATTACAAAGGAAATATGGGCTAAATATCCTTGTTGATGGAATGCATTGGGATAACAATAATTGTAGCGCTGTAATAAGGAATTTATCACCTCTTTTAGACATCTGCTTACCTTATTAATCAGTGTTAAAGAGAATATCTTCATCCAAAGGCAATAGAGTAACTAATTTATATTTTTAAATTAACGTGAAAAAAATGCGTAAGGGTCAGGCAGAAAGCCTTTTCTTTTTTTATTCCTTAAAAAAAAGAAGTATCTAGATTAAAAGACAAAGAGGAGTCACACTTCAATTCATATTTTGAGTGACAATGGTAATGACTAAGAACAATATTAACAAAAAACTCTTATTATATCCCTGTTGTGTAGAATTTAAAAGCCTTGCGAGTTAGATGATTATATTATCCATGCTTTAGTATGAAAAATTCCAAATAAAGATAAATATCAAAAAGTAGAAAATAATAGATAATATTAAAGTATATAGATTATTAATTGAAATTAACCTGGTGGCTATAGAGTTTATTATTCTAACCCAGCTCCCAAATTCCTTTTTTTACATTTTTTCACAAAAATAGAACTACTAATGTGTTGAAAATAGAAAGTTTATTGGTAAGAGACTTATGACATTTATAAATTATACTGTCTTAACATTCTGAAATCAAGATGCTAACAGAAGAATATAAGATACACTGAATTGATAGCTTTGAAAAGAAACAGCGATGGAAGTAGAACAATATGGTAGAACGATGAATATAAATTTGAGATATCAAGTAATTAACGAGCAAATAATTAATTCTAAGGCTAGATGGAGACAGAAGCCTGTGAAGGCCGCCTGAATAGAAGAAATTGTAACTGGAGACGATTGGAATTTCCCAGAGGCCACAATTGAATGGAGGATTCGTTATAAAAAAAATAAAAGGCAAGTCAAGGAGGAACCTGCCTAGAAGCAAATGAGTGACGGGGAAAACTCAAGAAGCTATGAAGCAATAAAGGGATTTTCAAGGAAAGAGAGAATATTCAGGGTTACTAAGAACAAATCGTAGCAATTACAAAAATGTTGATAGACAAAGGAAAAATTTGACAAAGTAAAGCGTAATTTCGAATGCGATCTGTCGATAAAGTGTAACTTCATTGCTTTCACTAGGTACAAGAATAAAGTTTTTTTCTTCTTTCTTTCTCTCTTACATTATATGCTTCCAGATATACTTGACCAAAATCTGACCTTACATATTCTTAACGTTAAAAATTGCCAGATATTAGATGGAAATTATTAACGAAAGGAATAATAAATAGCGCAAAGCAAGAAAATAGCAACGGATGCCTTGAAAATATCTCGTACAACAAAAGCGAGCAGAATATAGCTGTTGCTCTTGCCTTATTGGATGGGAATGCTGAGAATACCACATAGTTATTTTCCCGCAGTTTGATCTCGAAGATTTTCGTAAAGTTAAGCTTGTTAATAATGGAAAAATATGAAGAATCTAGATAAATGCCTGTTTAAAAAACATGGCAGTTCGCGAAAAACAACTTTTTTCACATGCGATTGGAAAGCTGAAATTTTACTGCTTCGTTCACCGCGATAAATGTAACAGATGTTGGGAGCAAGAAAATGAACACAAGGGTGAAAGAAGTTATGCATCCAGTATTAATTTACGATTACAGTGACACAAAATTGAATAAAGTATTGCCATTCTTAAAAATACGTCCTAAATTATTTATTTTACCCTGAATATCATAAAAAAAATGCAACTTTATTCGCCATCAAATGGTAGAACAACATTCCAATTAACACCAATGTTGATGTAAAGTTACGACAATTAATCGAGTATCTAACTGTCTTTTGAATTATTAATAAAGAAATTGTGTTAGCTTTAATTTCTCTTTAAAATTTCACTGAAACGGGCTCAGACTGAATATATTGTCTATGATTCTGTGCATATGACTTTATGTATTAACTAATGCCGTAGAGATAAAGTATTTCCTCGACAGATAAATAAGGAATTAAATGAGAAGATTAAGTAAAGGTACAGCATAAAACCGTAAAAGAGTGAAATCAGGAACCTGAGTGAATAAAATACAGAAAGTAAAATATTGTTAGGAAGTGTTTCCTTATACTCAAATTAAAGTAGAGAATATGATATTTTCTTATATTGTAAGCAGTGTTTGTAGAGAAACTAAGCTAAAGATGGTGCCGGGAACTAACATTTTGAAAGTCATAATTCCGATTTTCTGTATAATGTAATATAATTTAAAACCCCTGGCGTCATTCAACAAATTCCTTATTAGTAATACGGTTATTTTAACATAGCATAGGAGGATGAGCAACATAAGTAGAAGTTAATTAAATTGATACATAATTTAAATTATTTTAAATGATTAATTATTGCATTTTTCAAATTGGAAAAAATTATTCCAGGTTCTAACTTGCGATAATTTCCTCCAGTAGAAAAAAGATTTTGACAAAATAGGCGGTTATCCTTGAAAATATGATTATGGTTTTAGGCAAATAAGTTGATCAAATAGTACATATAAAACCTTTTAATTTGATTCAATTCAAGCACAGTTCTATTGAAAGTATTTATATTCCAAAGTTAACGCAAAAGAAGGAGGGGTCACATTCCCAAATAAATCCGCTATCGGATTCTAAATACCCAGTAGGTAACCTTCAAAATTTATTTTAACACCAAATTACTACATTTATTCTTTATATACTGCTACAATATATTATTTTGTTGTAGAAATATAATATCATGCTTTTAGACTTCGAAACGGGAAAAGAGGTAAGGTACGATTTCACATCAGTAAAATAAAGCTTCGACAATCGTCACTTGAGGGTCAATTCCAGTAGATGCAACGAATAAAGCTTCACTATGCAGCTTTAACGTGTGAAGGTCACTTTACATGTATATTTTTTCCCCGCTTTATCCTCAATCGACACCTATTTTCCCCTTGATCCTCTTTGACACCGATGCCCTCTGCTATCCTATGCATTTCTTCTCTCACCACTACCGCGCTCAGCCTGTTGACCCGTTTATGCAAAATAGTGATCAAAATGGAGTGACGCGGCATTACTTCAAAGGAACTATCATAAAGCCGCACTTAGCCAATAAGCAAAGTTTAAAACTGTGAGATGCTCCATTTTGAAAATCAAGTCGTGACAAGAATTGAGAATAGCAAAAATATTTTTGTGTGAACATTGCGAAAATAATGCGTGTCACTGAAATCTTTATTGACTATAGTGTCATCGGTCAACAATTTTTAAATTTTTCGACTGTCCACAAATCGACTCCAATACTTCAATAGTGAAGAGAAGGAATTTTATTTTTCATATAATTCTTGATATAGGAGAATTTTACAACTAGGCAGAGAAAAGGAAAACGCGCCAAATCCATACAATCAATGTATACGCAAGGGGTTGTCGCAAATTCTTGTTCTTAGAACGGAGCATGATTTTGGCAGAAAGAGAAAACTTTGATAATGTCAGGGAGAAAATATAGAATAAGGCAAGGGATCGCTTACAAGAAACTAAAGACTCTCCGGAGAAGGATGAAAGGAAACCAAATGTAGATATAATAAATTCACGGAGTGACAGATTACGCATCGAGTGGAGGTCGGTTTATAGATGGCTAGAGAAAATAAACAGATGCTGCTCCTTAGAAGTACTAAAGAAATATGAAGTAAACAAAGAGGAATTTCTAAACGATGAAGGAATATACTTTCAACGATAACTTTTATAAACACATATATTTTGTTTTTCGCTTTCACCCCTAGTGCGCCGTGGACCAAATTTGAGACAAGACCTGGAAAATAAAGATGAATAAGGAATCACTTCTTGAATGACTATCAAGGAAGAAATCCGTTGCAAGTAAATTCAAATATTCTTGGAACAAAACAACGAGAGGCGAGAGCTTAAATAAAATCAAGCATTAAAGAAGTCCGACACATAAGACTAAAATAATACCGAGATATAAAACTAAATGAATATTACCGGTTCACGACTTTTGTAAATTTTTATAAGAAAAGCCAAGCATATGTAAGAAACGCACATGACAAGGATAGTTTAATACTTCGAGTGCCCGTATCAAATTTGGAAAATTAACACCACTGGCGGTTTTATATGCTGGTAAAAATAAAAAAAAATTAATGTTACACCGTACTTCAATATTCTTGCCCAGTTTTCACGTTCAAAAAGTAAACGTCTTATCAGGTTACGGAATATCTTCTCTTCTCTGTACACTGCAAAATAAGTTTGATCTCTCCGTCTCCAATCATACATTTCGACAAGACACACGAGTCTGTGCCTTTAAAACAATCACAGGGTTCTCCTCTCATTAAAGGACAATATTAGGGAAGAAAGATCTCAGTTAGATATAGTTCTTGTTTGAATGATGTAGTCCACTTGGCCACAGAATAGTTATAAGATTAAAAAATTAACATAACCCTGTAAACTACTATATTATATACCTAAGGAAAATAGAAACAGAAAGTGCATATCCCATTTCTACCGATATCGATAATAATTGTGATGATATAAGAAAATATATCAAAATGACATTAATAATAAAATACATACATGAGAATTAGCTTTGAATAAACTCTGTTCTTTAAAATGAATATCGGTATCATCATTTAAGAATATCACATGTCATCCTAACTATATATAAATTCCACATATCTCTCCATAAGACAAAGCATACGGATGACAAGTATTCGTGTAGGTTCTCTTTATCTATTATCAAATAGCAAGTTATTCTCAATCCATCAACTCTCAACCCATGAAATCCATTAAATTTAATTCACTCCCTTCAAGAAGAACATTCGTAATATCAGGTTTCCCTTTTGCTTATCATCTTCTACAATAAAATCCCGATACTGTATGTCCTCTATTTATGAAGAGAAAACTAATACTATTCATTCGCAAGATTTCTATTTCTTATTATTTACTTGCAACTGCTTGATTTATATTTTGGAGCCGATGCTTGCTCTAATCTCTGAGTCAATGAACCTTTTATTCTCCCCGTTCATGGTTTCTACCATTGGCGAAGTCCACTTGATAATGACACAAATAGACAAGAAAGAGGGGGGGGAGAGATGGAAGATAGAGAGAGAGAGAGGAAGGAAAAAGGAGATGCATTACAAAAGGAGGATATTTAGGCGTGGGGAAGAGAAAGGACACACGGAAACACAAGGGTGGGTGAAATGATGGAGAATGAGATGGGTTACAAGTGCGACTGATGTTATTTGGGGACGGCATGGAGAGAGAGATAGGATGGTGGCCTTTTTTCCACCCCTTCCCCCCTCTCGCCTTCGTTTTCTTTATTTTCAAAAGGGAGGGTCGGGTAGGGAAGGGGAGCGGAGATGGAGAGAGGTTCGGTGGGGAGAGACGGCGGTGTGGAAGTAGAGGAATCGACCTTTGGCGGGAGGGTGCGGAGAAAGGTGGAGGGGATATATAAAACTCCCCAGTAGAAAAAAAAACAATATAAAGGGGAAGGACAATAAATAAATTTTCCCTGATAGAGTTTTTGGAAATTCCCGCGCGCGCTTCCGTAAAAGGGACTGCGGCTTTAAGGACGACGACGCGACGGCTCCCAATTATCACGCCAAATTCCCAAGCCTCGAGAAGCACTTTCCTAAACAATTCCCCTCGTGCGTCGAAACAGTGAGCCCGCGTGTGACACGCGATGCCGCAGTTTTTATACACGCGCGCGCTCTCCGCGTTGAAATTCGGTCGGGAGGACCGTAAACTGAGTCACGAGAGCGGACGACTGCTATTTTCATTTATTTCGCCGTCGAAAGGTCAAGCACCACTTCAATGGGGGATGGACGTCCAGTTCCATGATAACGAAACAAAATAAGAGAGCACGTGAGGGAACGGAACTGCGAAAGGGGAAGGCAGGTGGAGGAGGAGCGTCAAAGGTATGAACTAAGCGGGGTAGAATCTGTTCAGATTCCCATCACTTCAGACTATAAAATCTTTTCGGTAAATTGCATTACAGATAGAGTTATCGTTTTACACAGGTCTCGAGTGAGACCACTAGAGCCCGGCATATGCATCGACCCTGAGAAATAAATATGAAATAGAATGGGAGAGAAAGCCGATGAATTGTTTTAAAAGGCTTGGGATGCGATGTTGAATGTACAGCCTAAAATATTGTTCAAAGTAGAATTACTGTAATAGAAACAAACATCAATTAATGCTACTTCCACGAAAGATCCACTCAACAATTCAGAGAAGAGCATTCGAAGTTACAAAAATGTCAAAGGTGAAGGAAGTCCAGTAATTCATAAATTGAAGGAGGTTTTAGTAAATTAGCAGAAACTCATTATTGTATATTTAAAGCAGAAGAATATAAAGTAATTCATGAAAATCTCAACTGTATTTAAGCCGACGACAATGAGTGTCGAATATCTTTAATCCTGAAAACCTGCTTTGTTAAATTTCGACCCTTTAGCTTGGTTAAAAGATGTTCTTCATTTAAAAAATACAATGTCACTGTTATCGTCATTTTAACGCTGTTTTTCTTCCTCAAAATAGAATGAAAAGACGATAGAACCCGAAATGAGACGTATTATTATGTTATGAGACAGTAATTATCCTATTCATATTCATATCTTATTTGTATAGCCATATATCTGAATATGAATAGAAAATTTTTAGAGTCATGGCATACTTTTAAAAGGTAAATTGGATGTTCATTATTTTATAACATTTTGTAATCTCATGTTGAAGTAAGTATGTGTAAAGTGGAATAAAACATCACATCCAACAGCATTAGAGTTTTTCTGTGAAAGCAAAGCAAAGCTGTTTTAAAAATTGAGAGAAAAAGTTAGTTTCCTTTAAATCAGTAAACTAAGATTCTTGAAAATTTTAATAAACTGAAAGGTAATTTACGTTGAAACCTTGAAAATAATTTAAATGAAGTGCTGACGAAAGTAATATGAGTCAAGGGCTAGGGTTTCAAGTTCTTTTAAGCAAGTTTCAGTCTCAATCTCTTGAGAGTAAACATACATGAAAACGAAGAGTGGGACATAAAACTGTAAACATTTTTCTCTAAACTTGGATCTTAAGGAAAGCGCATATTTTTTATCAATTCCTGAAATTAAAAGCATCTCTTACTCTTCCAAAGTCTATAAAAAGGATTAAAGTATTTAATTGAAACCATGCCGATAAATAAAAATCAAAAAACCTCCAAAAACTATCATAATTCCTCAACTTTATAAGATATATTATTTGCAACACTATTCATAAGGTACGTGATAAGTGATGAGCTGCAAATATTGATACATTAAAGACAATGCCGAATATTTCCTTCAGAAATTAATACTACCTGGTATAATGCCCAACAAAAATACCCAGAAGTATGAAAATTATTCCAAAACACCGAATGCTAAAATAACAATAAAATTTAAACAAGAGGCATGCGTCTGATCTACTATAACTATCAGATACGAAAGGCGGCCTAGAAAACAAAACACCCTATAGTTAAAGTTCGTATTTTATACTTTAATTTCTACAATCCTTACGAGGAAAATTGAAATCCTTCAACAAAACAAAGATGGCATGGAATTGGAATCACAATGTATTTCTTTTTTATTTGACGAAAACGCATCACCTTGGACAACTATCCTGAAAAAGGAAACCTTCGATTAATCTCTTCACATAAAGTCCGCCGAACAAAGTTTTCAACGGAGGAATAATGCCATAACTCTATTTCCAATCTGAAGATCGATGAACTCAACTCACTGATGGATTACGGAGAAGCTTTTTGTGGGATTTCCCGGTTATATTATGGTGACGACTGAAGTAAACACAGTTTTATTTACACTTTACGAATTCACTCAAGACATGGAGGCAGTTTATGCTTGAAACTTGTTTTACACGACTGAAAATACCACAGCCACTACTACTATCTTTTCATCTTCGTAATATTTATCCGGTCTCTTCCGTGCTATCAATTTACATTTCTTAAACATTTCCAGAACATTTTAAATTTTACCATTAATCCCTAGATAACTACTCGCATTCATTTTTCTATCATCACCTACCTTGTTTGCGTATGATTACAATATATATCTTAAATAAATTGTAGCTAACGGTAAATGCATATAGAGAAACACTACAATGAGCCACTAATACATTATTTTTGTTATATAAATTTGTAATACTCAATAGAGGTTGAAATTTGACTTAGTATTTTTTATCGGAAAGAGTGAGACAACGAGTAAAAACCTTTCGTCAAATGAAATGTTACTCTCTAACACCTGTGCATTCAACAGGCACGTGAGCAATCGAGAAGGCATTTAGAAAATTCTACAGATTTTGTACGACCAAATAAAACTATATCTGTCTAAATGGCTGCTAGCTGTCAACGGAACCTAAATACTCAGAGAATTTTTCTGCTAAAATATGATGGAAATAAAAGAGTTCCCCTAAATAGGACTTCAAATTTAAAAATTATATAGGCAGCGAAGAGCAAATTAGAATATTACTCCATTAGAATATTACTCCATTTTGCTAAGATATTTGGTTCTCTAGATTGTTTTTGCTGTTGTGACTTGTTTAAATGAAAGTAATATGGGTTTGACATGGATTCTTAAAATAAATTACACCACTGTTCTGTTTATTTTGTTATATGATATTTCATCTTTATTCCACCCGTGATTGCCTCATATATCACGGAATTTCAGTAACCAATCGTTCATTAAGTATTGGTGATTATGACTTAGTTTCCAGAGAGTGTCAATACTAGGCATTTCTCCTCCAATCCTAATTTTCACCCTTTTTCATAAATTCAATTCAATCCTTGATATTACGTGATGTGGTTACTTTGGGTTTTCTCTGTACAATCGTTTTCCCATGACTTATCAAGAGGCCTAAATTATATCACTTATCACCGCAAAACGAATCCCAGGGCCTGTCCTGGATGTACTTCTTGATTCTTTCTGGAAATATGTGACATTTTCCATTGACACTAAATGTTCATTTCCACATTTTTTCAAGATGTCATAATAAGTTATTATTTGTTATTTTCTCTCTTCTGGAACTAGGGGTGACTGAGCTCAGGAGAAGAGTTTGAAGAAAAACTTAAATAATCTCACTCTCATAATGAAACGCAACGGGCATAATTTAGAGATTGGTTAATTCAAAAAACAATACGTATGCAGGAGAAGAGAATGTTAGCGGCATTTACTAACCAAGAGAAACCGAGAGAGGACCAATGGACTCAAGCATGATACAACTAATAAATATAAAAAATAACGGCATTAAGGACGAGACATGTCAATTATTATCGCTGGCCATCGATCTCGAGAGGAAGAAGCATGAACCTTTTAAGGATGACAAAGGAGAAGAGCTCGGCTGCGAAATGAGAGAGCAACAATGACAACGATCGCCATGGGGATGCAAGAGTCGAGGCGGTTTTATCACGTCAGGGAATCGCAAACGCCCGTAAGGGATTAGCCGACGAGAGTGACGCCCATAAGTCTTTGACCGTTGCCGTCCTCCGTCCTGGGAAGGAAGGACGTCCTCGCAGAAAGGGCCTGAGACGCTGCATTCGTTTTTCTTTTGAGATACGTCAAAGCGGGTTTCCACTCAATTAAAAGATCCCTGACTGGAGATAAGAATGCGCTGAGGGAATCGTGGCGCTACTGGGGAATTATGAAAATAAATTGGAAGGAACGCTGAGTGCCTAATAAAGAAGTACTTAGAGGAATCAGGGGAAAAAAAAGCCCTTATCAGGTCATTTGTCGATAAGAAGTGAGAGACTAATTGGGCGTAGCGGTAATAGTTTGGTGATTGGTACAAGGAAAGGAACCATAGAGGGAATAATATTAAGAGAGGACAAGGATGAGATGCAGCTAGTGAAAGATCAAGTTCCGGAAACTACAAAAGTGGGATTAGCAGGGCATTCTTGAATGGTCCAACAAATTAATTGTCTTGGATTAGGATTAAATGGTTAAATATATCCGTGTTTCATTTATCAGTAAAATACGGAGCACGTTGTAAAAGTAAAGGACTGATAGAATGCAACAGAAGAATTATCTCATTTGAATGTTTGACCTTTGAAGCAAATTTTGAGGAACGGTGATCTAATGAGGAAGATGATGGCAAGCAAACAGAATAAACAAACTAAAAATTCCTTTTATAAATCATAGTGAGCAAACAATTAGAGAATCAAGTCCAGAACAGTTATGAGGTGCATCAACTCAACTTTGGATGGAAGAAAAACAAATTTTGAGGGGAAACAATTTGATGGAAAATCTTTTATTTACCTAAACTCCCAAAAACAGAGATTCTATCACTTATTTTATGTATTTCCATGCTATTTAACGTTCTCTCTGCGCGGGAAAAGGAATAAAAAGCTCTTAGGGAAGTATCACTATTTCTATGACAGTCAGTGACAAATAATATTATATTCTGAAACACATTTGACAGTAAAAAAATTACCCACAGAAATATAAGCACTATAAAAATTTTAAATCGTTTACGTTCTCGCACCCATGCTAAATATATTTGTCCAGGGTCCGGTTTTGTTATACGTAGGTGCTTGAACACAGCCTCTCGGTGAGACTGAGAGAGAATATTTTCCACGAAACTTTTCGTGAACGCACAACCCGAGTCACAAGAGAAACAGGCGAGACTGCATTACAATATTTCATTCTTTTTCATTGCCGTTCATTCATTCCCATTAAAAAAAAAGACCGAAATTTCATTCCCTTTAATCTGAGCGGAGATCACCGACGCGAAATATACCGAGAACAATGTGCGCCCAAAAGTCTCGCCAAACTTAAATGGAGGAAGTAAACTGCGTGAAAATCCAAGCCCCTCAGATTTGGGAGACGTTTTTTATTCTTGTTCCCCTAATGAATGCACCACGTGGAGTATAAAAAGGGCGGAAAACTATTACTGCTTTGATAGGCTATAAGCGAACGAGTGGGAAAAAGATTGAATTTAGGCGTCACCGTGCGTCCGTCTGGAGCCACGAATTCGACGTAAAAAAAAAACAAAATAATGTTCCCTTCAGTCATCCCACACCCCGACCATATACACGCCCACTCGTCCGCCGAAAAACTTTTGGGTCTGGAACCAAACCAACTCCCATGTTTTAACGTATACCTCGTAGGCGAGGTTCTGACCTTTGGAGCCATTCCTTGCTCCGGGGCAAGGTCATTAAAGAAAGAGAGGACGTGAATATAAGGCGTGGAGGGCAATTAAGCTTCCCACAGTCTCCTGATAGGGATTTTCAGAATAGTCTCGTGAAGAAAAAGAACTCTCCACCACCCAGCACAGAGAAACTTGAGAGAGGAGAGATGGAACTCAGCGGGTATGGGTCGCGATCAAATCGATTCAATTCTCTATAAATATCGATTGTGAATGGATTCGAGCTTTAAGAACCGGTCAGTTAGAAACAAGGAGGAGCTCCGTGAGATACCCTCCGAGTTGAGTTCCGATTTGACATCAAATCCGATCTTCATGACAGCCTATAAAAATGAATCGTTTGTCAAATAATGAAAGAAAGAAACATCGTGCGTGACTCAAACGCAAAACTAAAGAAGTTTGATCGACTCCAGTTTCATATTTTTAAGTTTATCGTAATCCGACTACATGAATAGGAGATTTTGTGATCTTATGATCATTGCAAATATTTTCTTCCTAGTAAAAATTTATACCTATTTTTGATGATAATGAATTAAAGAGGTTGGCAACCATGCATGGACAGTCGAATTTTCTCCCACGAGAACAGAATGTTAGTTCACAGAATGAAAAAGTGGACAAGAACGTACCTAAGAACGAACGGTATGCGCCGTAATTTACGGCGCACACCGACGAGGAGAAGAAAGAAATATTACAATAGCTAATTTATGTCCAGAAGATTGAGCTCCCTAGTGATATTGAGTGTATTTTCTATACCAAGAAACTACAATTTACCCAGATAGCATGCTAGTCATCGTATTAACTTTCTAAGGATGTATGGAATGACAAATATTATAATGTATACTATGTTTGATGGATATTCTCAACATATGAAGAGATGAAGTAATCAGTGTATCATCTGGGACATGAACGTGGAGTCACATCAGACAGGGACACCCAGACAGCACTGACTTCACGGGATTGGGTGATTCTATTTCAAGAACGACTTGTTACTCATTCAGAATCAAATGTTTATACTTCTCTTTCGTTTCGTGGACCTTGATTATATTTAAAATTAAACAATAACACAGCACAACAACAGCAAGGATTTTAATCAGTGTAAACACATCCCATAAAGTATACATCTTGTATAGCGGTGACGGCGCTTGCAAAATATTGAACGGCACGTAAAGGACCTTGGAGAAGTTTTGCGAATGGGAAGAGTTTACCAGCGTCCTTGACGTAAAAAAAAGGTTCCACACGAAGGAGGATAATTTCTTAATTAAGAAAAAAAGAAGGAAAACGAGCTGACTTTATGTTAGTATCAAACTTGGATTTCGTGGGGACAGGTGTCGAGTCAATGTCGCGTAACGACCCATGAACGCCCCACTCGCACATTAAAACCATTGTCATTCATCATACGCCTCGGCTTAAGGTGAAGCCGCCCGTCGGAATTCTTTATATTTTGGCCCACGTGCAAATCATCTACAGTTTGCCCACGGCTACAAGTTCGAAAATCGCTGCCTTCCCCGTGACCTTGGACAGAATTATAACTATTGACCAAACTGCACGAAAGTATCGAAAAGGACGGAGGTGTTAACTGCCCTCAGGATATTGTTTCAGCAGGAAAACCGGTATGGGCAATAAGTAAGTGATTCACTACCGCTCGACCTTGGGTAGTGTCTGCAGAATAAGAGGCCGGCTTCCCCTAAGGAGAAAACAAATAATCGAATCCAGTGCGGTTTCGTCTTTCCATCCGAATAATCAGAGCTATATCTTTTGGAATGAAAAACTGTTTTGCACAGGTTACATTACAAGATTCTGCTTAGTGATCAAATGAAATTTCTGAATTTCAGAATCCAGCTTACTGTATTGTCAACATCATCTCTGTCAGGTGAGGAAAAAATATCGTCCTTCCCGAACTTTTTAGTTTCCCTTGATCATGGGAAAATGTTTCGCTATGGGGTTTTACAAAAGATTTCGTCAAATTCGCAAAACAGTCTGGTTGCTAGAGGTAACATTTTTTTAAAAAACCTAAGTCTCACCATCCTGAGATTTATACGGCGACTGTAAAAACTCTTGTATTGATGAAAGGTATTATTACAGTATCGGGAATTATTATTATACTACTCTTTATATTCATCCAATAATAACGAAATCGCTTCAATATTCCATTAGCCTGCCATCTTCATCAACATTTATTTAGCTTCTTTTTCATGCTACTATGTGGCGTGTTATAGTAAGGTCGTCGTCTCTCATTGGTTGTTTTATAAACAATTTTTGGAAAAAAGAACCTGCTCTATTTCGCAAAATATTTTTAATAAAACTTCGTTTTAATGAAAACTTTTATCTTGAGCAAGCAGTTCCATAAAATACAAGGGAGCAACAGACATAAGAGAGTAATGTTATCCTGCCCTTGGGGTGCCTCGTACTGTCTGATTCGAAGGATTTCAGTGGGCGTTCTAAAAGAATAACTGAGGTTAACTTAATTAACAAAGTAGAAAATGAAGAAGTTGACATAAGAGCCCCGAGCGACTAATATATTCTGACATATTAAATTCTTAAAAAATTGGCCGCATAATATTTTTGAAACCTTTATAAAGCCACAGGAAACAGAGAAAATATTTTCATCAAATCTTATCCTTAATATATTTATCAACTCATAGGAAAAAAGTGACGTTAGGCTAAAAACAAAATGGAATAATTCCTATCATTTTAATAAGGTTATTTTTACTATTCATTTTCCTTTTGAATCAGTAAACGAATCTTTTGAGTTTGTATCTATATGATATAATATCTCACCCCTGTAAATAGGAAAAAGTAATTTTAAAACTCATAAAACATCAACATGATGTCACAATAAACGTTATAGAGTCAGGTAAGATGTGGTGGAAACGATCCATAATCTAAGAAATAAGTTACAAAATTTACAATTTCCACTTTAAAAAAACTTCTTCTTTATTCCGACATGATTCGGTGCACTAAATGGCGTAGTGCACCGAAATATGTCGGAATAAAGAAGATGTTTTTTTAAAAGTGCAAATTGCAAATTTTGTAACTTATTTCTTAGATTATGCTCACACAATAACTCGTAAAACTACAAAACTGAATTCTTAAGTATTTAGCCCTGGAAATCGATAACAACAGCAATGAATATTACAGAGTCATGGCCATGCTACTTATCATGCATTTGGTTGGCGAAAATATTTATATATCTAATTGAGTTACGAATTTAAACAAATACTTATACAGTAAATCGACTATTTAAATAAGAATAAAGAATCAAAAGAAGCGTAAACAGAAAAAAAATTTTGAAATTGAAATGTCTGACACAAGTAGTTTTTTTATTAAGTTGTAAATTCCACGTATCTTTCTATTAGAGTCAACATTTTGAATAGGGATAGTTTTACTTTTAGTGAAAATATGCTACATAAATTTTCCATTAAGTTTGTGGGATGTTACGGAGACACTACTTATTATCAAATCCCCCCTTCCACGATTCCATCTGCAGTGCACTTTTATTGAGTTCGCTAAAAGCAGAGAAGATACATTTCCAGAATTCCATCAAATTCCCTTCCTCACATGACAACTCTCTCTTGGTGTGGGTAGCGGACCTTTCAGGGAAGAAAAAACCTTCTGTCTCTGGAACAAATTCCTCTCACTAAATACGATTTGGGTCTATGCTACGCAAGATGGAGTACCAAATGTCATTACCGAAAGAATCAACAGAGATTTTATTCAATGGATACTCATCTCCCGCCGGGAATCGAGTATATGCCCTCTGATTCTATAAAACATCGCTGGCCCTTCCTCCATCATGATGTCATCGGTAAAGGTAACATCTTCCTCCTCCGGACCCATTTTTTCTTAGAATCTTTCAAAATAATAATAGACAACTATGATAGAGCGAAATAATTCGCACCAATATGTTGACAAGGGCCATAAATTTGGATACACATTTCTATAATCCTATTTTTGGATAATCAACGAAAAAGTAAACGTCCGTCACATTTCAACACGGAAAAATTAAAAATTCATTTTTCATTTCAACTGCCGTAATTAATCAATAATAAAACTTCTAAATTATCACAATAACAAATAAATAGAATTAATTTTAATTTATCCTGTGGATATACTAAAATTATCAGATTTAATATCATATACCACTATTATTGTTAAAATTGTTGTGACCTATTAAATTTATTGATACAAAGAACGTTTTCATTTCTGTATAGTTTACGCACATTTATAATCATTTACAAAGGAGAAGATTTAAAAAAAACTTCAAACCGCTAACTAATTATATATTATACTAGTAAATACTAAAGGTTTTTCGGTAAAATGCTTTCTCCTTTTCTGGTCATTTTTAATTATATGTGTATTCCCGCATTTCATTATTTTAAGGATTTAAGCCAGGACATTGCAACCACCATTATTTGAGTACATTGTTTATTTTAGTATTTATAAAGTTTATTTCCGAATAATATCATTATTCCCGAAAAGAACATCTTAATTCATTATGAACGTAATTTTTACAATTAACCTATATTTTCAATTAAGCCTATATATAATGCAACTAGGAAGAGAAAACAACTTTAAATGCACGAGTTATGGAAAATTTAACGACGAACAATCTTTGTTTGATTCATTTAGCTCTCTCTTCCTACTAGTCTTGTATCCTCCAACAACAGTCTCAGCTTCCTACTAGTCCTGTAGGAAGCTGAGACTTCGCTCAAAACCACTACCACTTACGCTATCGAGTGATTGCAGCCTCAGAATTGAAGGATATGGAGTAAAAACTAATAAAAAACATTTTTTAAGGTTGATGATCAGATATTTTTAACCTAGGGATTTAAATAATCGGGCATGTATTCAACCAAACTTTCAGCTGTGGACTACTTCC
Organism: Rhinocypha anisoptera; assembly: GCA_011762765.2. Taxonomy (NCBI): domain Eukaryota; kingdom Metazoa; phylum Arthropoda; class Insecta; order Odonata; family Chlorocyphidae; genus Rhinocypha; species Rhinocypha anisoptera. The sequence continues at coordinate 21,780 of WURS02080561.1, forward strand.
ATCAAAGCTGATTTGATTGAGATCTAGAGGTTCAAGAATTCTGTATAATGTTAACTGATTTCATGTGATTATTTAAAAATCAATTGATTTGTTTTTCAAATTTCTCTGACTGAAATGTCTAAAGGGTTGTTATAATAACCCAATAATTCTCCTCCAATTCTTTAGTCTTCATCAGCTAATTATATTATCATATTATTTACATTATTTGAGTGAGACCCGAAAAACACTATTTTTCGAGTTTCACTAATTTTTTAATAATAATATCTTCAAAAAAAGTCAAAAGAGAATATTTTGTTTAAAATTTTGCTTTGTTTTTAGTAGGATTATGTTATTTTGCATATTTTTAACGAGGTACGTAATACTAAGTGACTACCAAGATTTTTCTTTTAAAACGTTTTTTTAACTAAAATTTAATTTTTAAAATGACTTACGAATTTTATAAGCAACAACTGATTGAAGTAAGTCACTTCGTTGCTTACAGCCACCAGAGGAAAGTGGATAAGGTACCAACCTGTAACAAAAAATTAAATTCAATTATTTATTATAGTCATTTTATGAGTATAACCATTTAAGTACCTGATTAAAATGTTAAAAATTTAGTATTCGAATTACTCGAAATGAATTAAAAGAGTAGCAACACAAATAATTATTCATAAGGTATTGATTATTAGTCCATACTATATACACAAAATCACAGACACAACAAATGATGAGGTAACTAAGTTAACTTGAAAATTACACAAAATATCCCCTACTTTAATTGAAATTATTTGTAAAAACTGAAAAAACATTTAAGGGTGTATCTTATATTTCATCATGTCTCAATTAATGAAGTCAGTAATTGGAATGACAATTATAAGAGAATTTATCTATACATTTTGAACTTTTATGCTACACGAATTAAAACGAAACATTATTTCTGGTATAAATCACTGAAAATTATCGTGTACAATTAAAATGAACAGTCATGAATCGTTTGGAATAAACAATTAAATGCAGGCTATCTATTTGCTTTGATAGATTTTACGAAGTTCAAGCGTAAATGAATCTTACACTGGAATACATTCCTTGTAAATATCCATTATTTTCCTCAGTATTTTTATTCCTTGTGGAGAATTCTGCGAGCTTTCATATATCATATAAGGAGAAGTCTTTTTTCGTCTCGAACGTGAAGTCGGATATTAGATTTTTTTCCTTCTTGCGGCGGAGATCGCAAAGGCAAGGAAGTCATTCCAATGGTCAATTTTACCAATGAAATATCGAAATTTTCTGTTTAACCTTTTCATACCATAGGATTCATTTATGCTGGAAGGAGACAGAACTTTCGAAATAGGTGTATCTGCGTTGTTATGGAAGAGGAAAAATAGATCATTCAAGTTGCGTTACCGTAATTTATACCCGATTCTCCGAACTCGATTTTAACTAAATAGAACATAAAAATGTATTGGCCAGTTTGATATATAGATTTTGAAAACTTTTCGTTTTAAGGCCTAGTACTCAAATCTGAATAATGATAGTCCTCAAATCTGAAATATCGATAGAATGTATTAATAACGTCTTCATAGAATGTACCTGAACGAACGAGGTGACAAACTTTTAAAATTAAGTCCCATTTATTGCAAAAAATTTTAGTTTAACGTCATAAAATATACAGTACCTTTTCCCTTTATAAATATTATAATCACTAGGCTTGAATACATACGCGTGTCATTCTCATGCTGTTAAATGATCCAACGAAAAAATAGAAATTCTACTGCTCGGCGCAGTCCTATTTTCTAAATAAATACATGAAATAAATAGAAACAAGGAAATTTCTATTAATGATGAATAGGTATAGGAACTAAGTCTAGAGGTTAATTAAGAAATTACTGATTTTCTGAAAGGTTTTGAGTTTGAAACATATACTACTTTGATATGAAAGTCAAACATGAAGTTAATAAATATGGGTTACAAACATACACGCCTCCCGTGAAAAAGACATCACACGTGTGGAATTCAATCATTTGACGACCGCTGTAATCTGCGCATCACAAAGCACCGTTGCTAGGTAACATCAGCGGACGAGAAGTCTGCTTTAGAATCGCTGAAATACTATCATTTTATGAACATAAATATTCACAAAGTCAAATAACATTCCCGTTGAGTATCACTAAATAATCCTGAATGGGAGTTGATTTTCTCCTCTGTAAAAATCTGAAATGAAATAATGTCCTTCCACCATTGCGGAAAGGCTGAAAAAAGAGCAGAAAAGAGGAAAGGCGGACCTCTGTTAAGTTTTTAAAAACTAACATCCCTTTTCGCACTCTCTTATCTTCCGCTCGCTGGGAGGAAGAGGCTGGAATCTGCCTCGAACTCAATCCCCACACTGCAATTAGGTTCACGAACCCGGTTCACCCGGCGAGAGAGAGACAGAGAGAGAGAGACAGAGAGGGAGAAAGGGGTCGCCGGCAGCTTCAAGCAGCAAGATGCCGACCCGGGATAGGAGAATAGCTCTC